>CAKNYM010051811.1:0-67618 GCA_932195095.1 Andricus curvator | reverse complement strand
CCTGCGGGATCTTCATCCATGCACGAAGAAGGGATTCTTGCATTTTGCAAGCCAAGGTCAACACTAGAAAATACCAGTGTTGATGTGCTCAAGAAAGCCCTTCTTCGTGAATGGATGAAGATCCCGCAGGAGCACATTCGTGCAGCGTGCGACTCGTTTGTCGACCGTCTCAGAGCCATAGTACGTGCTAAAGGCGGCCATATCGAAAATTCGACATAAATTTGTAAAATTTAAATGTTTTCCACCATTTGTTTAATTGCTTCAATCAAATTAAATTTTATACATATAAAAAATACAGCGTTATAAAAATTTTCAGTTCAATTGGGCCACCCTGTATTTAATACGTTGATCAATATCTTGGCTTTTCTTTATTCATAGCCCAAACCATCTCAAAAAATTTCTTTCACTCTTGTCAAACAGTGTTTCCTCTACACCACATTCTTTGAGAATCCTCTCATTACTGACTTTTTCCATTAGCGTTTTACCGCATACACTGCGCAAGAATTGCATGCCAACAACGTTAATTGACTCTTATCCTTTTCTTTGTAAGTCCACGTCTCGTCTCGCTACCGTACATCACAGTGGGTGCAAGTACAGAGTTATACAGTATTGCAATTTTAGCTTTATTTGTTATATTTTTACTTCTGGTAATGGCTCCTATACTGTCGATAACCTTTCTACCCTCGCGTATACGCCTGGCTATCTCTCCATCGATCTATCAGTCAGTAGTAAAAAAAAACTACCAAGATACACGTACTTACCAACTTGTTCTTTCCTCTCATCGTCTAAAGCAATGTTGCATACTGGTTTCTCACCCTTTCCTTCAAACACCATAATTTTTGTTTTATTCACGTTGATTTTAAGGCCCATGTTCTTCATGCTAGCATTCAGTCTGCTCAACATTCTCTGCAAGCCTTGGATTGACTCTGCCATAACAAACTTATCATTTGCAAACGCTAACTCACGCACCTTCACGGTTCCGAGATCCACACCTTCGTCGAAGGAGGTCATTCTTAGAGACTTATCCATTAATATAATAAACAGCCAGAGGACATAACGCATCCTTGCCTAACACCTTGCCTAATATCGAATCTACCCTCAAACTAGCTTTGCTGCCTGCATATTACAGGGATCACAGCGCAAAGGGAGCTCAAAAAAGGGGATATAGGGTGATTTTCTCACGAAAAAGGGGAAAATATGGGAAAGATTAAACATTTATTTTTATATGTCGAAAAGAGCAAACAATTTTTCTATAAGAAATGTTATATTTTTTAATGATTTTCAATGATTTCTGCGATTGAAGAATTTATTTTTAAAAATTGGATATACTTAGATCGTTGGAAATCCATTCAGAGTGATATAAAAAGGTCCGAGAAAAAATAAAATTAGTTAAATACTCAATTTTGATATGTTTAATATCGTTTTCATAAATATTTCTACCTAAGATTTGTCATTTCTTCCTTACTAAAATTAATACTTTCAATGTAAACTTAAAACTACACTCTTCAGTAGAGCGAAGTAAAAATGCTAAAATTAATCGAATCGTTTGAGCTGAGGGATAACAATTTGTGGGTTGACATCCAAAACAAGTAAAGGAAAAAAGTTTGAAATCTGTTAATATCTTCTGTTCTCTTTTTTAGAATTTAATTAAAAACTTTTGAAATTCAAACAAAAAAGTTGCTTTATTTAGAATTTTTTGAAAATGTACAAAAAATTGTTTTTTTTTTATTAATTCGAACCTGCAATTTCTTCAGCTTGAACCAAAGAAACATGCTATTTTTTATTCGTGAAAAACATTTTTTTTCCCTGGTATTTATAACATTCCAAAATCGCAAAAAAAATTAAATCCCAAAAAATCTAAATTATGACAACAGTTTTTTTCCGAAAAAGCAAAATGATAAAATTTTTCTTTGGTTCAAGCTGAATAAATTTCAGGTTCGACATATTCAACTTTTTTTTAAATGTGTGCATATGACACAATCCAAAAAAACATGTTTTTGCACATTTTCAAAAAAATTGTTATTGAGAAAAAAATTTATTTTTAAATTTCGTAATTTTTTATTTTTCACTAGTTTTGCACTCAATTTTGCAATCAAGCGAAAAAACAAGGAGTAAGAGGGTGTGGTATAAATTTAAGATTTCCACTTTCCTAGGTCATGCCACGAGTAGAAGTCGAGGTACAAAATTGGAGAAATTCTTGAATTTTTTTTTTAAATTTCCAACGCGGTATATTCTTTTTCTATTTTTTTTTTTAAGTTTCTTGCTCTTTTTTGAACGAGTAATCACGTTTCAAACTCAGCAGTGATTTTTTAGTATCGCTGGCGCTAGCCGTGTAATTAAATTCCGACGGTAGTATAAATTTTACACAATGCTTTTCATCGTCTATCAATTTAAAAGCAAAGTGTTCATTTTTTATGGAAAGTTGATTGACGAGGAAAGTGGGTTTAATTATGTGTTTATTGATTGGTTTTTAACCGACTTAAAAAAAGTTGGTTCTGTGTTCGTCTGTTATTATTATTTATTGTTAATATTGTATGTCCACGAATTTCTGTCGAACCACTGAACTGATTTCTATGAAACTTTTTTTGAATAAATATTCTTCATCAGAGGAAGGAAATGAACTTATGTCAGGTATTCTCAAAGCAAGTCCTTTAAAAAAATGTCGATTCAAAACAATGTTTCATTCTCCTGAATAATATAAGTATTATAATTTATACATTTACTTGAAATACAATCTTATTCATTTGTTCCTCACCTAAAATATTTAAAAACTATTAAATAAAAAACAAAAAAGAACTTAAAACCGGCCTATTTTTCTATTTAAGAGATAGGAGTACCAAACCTCATTTCATCCTTGCAGAATTAAAAAAAGTGTTTGTCAAATTCCTTACTGTTTCAAATAAAATAAAAAATTTGAGGATTAAAACTGCCTAAGTAACAAAAAAACGTATACTATCGCTGACGAAATAAGGTTAAAACTCAATATAATGTTTAAACTTGTTGGAATTGCCGTTGAAATTTTTTGAATTCATCATAAATTATTTGGAATTTAAAATAATTCAAGTCTGAGTTCGGTCACAATCATCGCCCTTTCCAACTCTCGATGTGTGGGGTGGACAATACAGATATAGAGTGTAGATACAACGCTTATGTATGACTACTAAATAGTTTTATTTATTAATTAAAACGGTCGCCCAGAAACTACTCCTAACTTTAACAATGACCGAAAAATTCAACAACACCAACACCAGCAACGAAAACATCAATACCTTTTTAGGAGGGCCCTATTCCAGAGCCGAAACGTGGCGCAATTGAGTAAATAAAGAAAAGGATTAGACCAGTGTGGCCAGAGGAATTTTTATTGTTTATCAAAATGGTCGCCCAGAAATTTTTCCACAATTTGCATTTGTTTAAATAATCTTTTTCCTACTAACTCATTGAAAAATGATTTTTTTTACGTTTAATCGGACAATTAGTGATTGATAGGTATACTGATAGTTTGTTTCAAGTATTTACCAATTGTTTGAACAATTAATTATTATTTACTTGTAACTTTTTCTTAAACAGTGGTACAAAACTCTAGTTTCTTTTTAATTTGGTTAATTCGTAGCTTATTATTAAATATCTATGTCAATTAGATACTACTAGTCCATTAAAAAAATCGTATTTGTTTAACTATTTTTTATTTGTTTAAACAATTTTGTTCTGAAATAAATGTTTCAAATGTATATGTTTCTGTAATTAATACGGTAAGTTGTCATTGTTAACAGCAAAATGTAATGCAAATTTTGAGCAAAATGGTCAATTTAAGATTTTTGGGCATTTTTGAGGGTGGTTAAGGGAGGGGAGGGGGGGGGGTATTAAAATTCAATGTAAATTAGCGGAAATTATTCGTTGGAGACTGCGCAATAAATTCTAATAATCTCCCGCAAACTAAGTTTATTAATATTATGGGATTTCCCGGACCTTTGCGGTACGTCCTAATATTAAACCATTTTAATTCAAACTTGGAAGGAATTTTTACTTTGCCGGGAACCTCACAAAATGTGGGGGGGCATGACCTCTATTCAAAAGTCAATTTTTTTAAGGGAAAGGGGGAGAAACGGTGAATTCTGGGTGAGTAGTTAATTGGATTTGCATCGTGATTACAATGATAATGATTGTATTGACTTTGGTAGAAGGTTCAATGCCTGGATCTTCTCGGCAATCGATAGCGTGTCAGGAGTAATCGATTAGATTGCATGACTCTTTCGGATTAGATTAAAAAACGTCTTCCTGTGCACTCCTACGTCGAATCCTGCGCGGTTCTTGCATAAAGGAGAACATAAATTATCCGCGTGTAGGTATAATTATCAATGAAAGACAATGCACGAGTTACTTTTCATGGCGAGATACGTATGTATGTACGAAGGCACTTTGCCATTTCGCAAACAAGTGTCGCAAGAAAACAAGGTGCCAACGCTTTTTATATTTTTTAAATTACAGTTCATAAACCTAATCATAATTCATGAGAATCTTCGACCTAGAAACTTTACAGAGAAGTTACTACAGTTTGAACTCAATTATTCAATCTTTAAACCCAATTTAATGATATTATTAGTATAATTTAAACAGTTATTTTTATTCCGTTTAACGTTCGAATTGGATACTTTGAATTTTTATAGCAGAACACAATATAAGAATATTAACATTTTAATGATTGTCTTGTTGACTGGTCCATTTAAGTCCCGCAGCACTGTGGTTAAAAACCTATTGTACTATGCCTTTTATTTTAAGACCATAGTGTATGGGTTTATGACCACGGTCACTGGGTATGGGCCTGTGCAAATTTTTCTTTTACTATGGTGGGCTTAGAATCACTGAATCACTGCATGAGTTCCATCACAAAAAGTGATACTCCGCTGCTGCATCCGACTTTATTAGAAGTACTCGCATTTGCCTGGAAGCTTGGCCAGGGGAGAGGAAAACTGCAGAAAACCACTTCCACTTCAAGCCTGTGAATCACTAAAAAACAAAAGTTAAGCAGATTTTATTGTAAACAGCTGTTTGTCAGCGCAATCTAGTGCTTATACATTAGTACGTTAGATATAAAAAAAGATGTTATTTCATTGATAATTGTAAAAGTATTATTTGTAATTTACCTGATAAAATTAGTATCTTACTAAGATTTGATATAAACTTAGGAAACGAACATACGCATAAAGTATAAACTCTGTTAATTAAATATTACAATAACAATGAGTACTAAGTTATACAAACGTACAATTTTAATAATTCTTCAGCGCCGAAAGGAAAAGTTGCACAATGGAAAATTAACTTTATTTTCTGAAAAAAATTTCCAGTTTTCTACAAAAAATGAACTTGAATGTTTATTTAAACTATATTAATCATTGGTCTATAAATTATCAAAATTCCTATCGTAAGCTTCACAGTCCTTCCCCTATTTTTGGTTGAAAGTTCATTCTTTACGGTCGAAAGGTCTCCTATTGAATTTCTGGTTAAGAATTCATATTTTTTGGTTGAAAATTGAAGTATGTCGTTGAAAATTTGACAAATTTGTTAAAAAGCCATCCTTCTTGGCTGAAAATTAATTTATTTCAGTTGAGAATTCAAGTATTTTGTTAAGAATTCGTCTGTCTTGGTTAAGTTGAACTGTTCTTGATGAAAAATTAAAATATTTTTTAATTGAAATATCAACTATTACATTTTTTGTTGAAACCTCATCTCTTTAGGTTGAAAATTAAACTCTTCGGTTGAAATTTAAACTACTTTCTTGAAAATTAATTTTTCTGTTTGAAGATTCATAATTGTACTACTTTGTTGGAAGTTCGTTTTTCTCTGTAAAATATAAATTTCATTAACTGAATATTTAGCTATTTGTTTGAAAATCAACTCTTTTGTCAAAAATGAACTTTTTTGTTGAAAATTTATATTTTTAGATTAAACATTCAACAATTTTGTAGAAAATCCGACTATTTCGTAGAAAAGTCGAGTTTTTGAAATGAAAATTAATTTTTTGAATGAAAATTCGTCGTTTTTGGTAATAAATTAAATTTGCTGGTAGAAAATTTAACTATTTGCTGAAAAATTGATGTATTTTGTAAAACTTTGACATTTTTGGTAGCAAATTAATCTTCTCGGTTAAAAATTCAACTATTTCGTTAAAAATGTATGTATTTTGTTGAGAATTCGTCTTTTTTGGTACAAAGTTAATTTTCTTGGTTAAAAAATCATCTTTTTGGTTGAAAATCTAATTACTTGGCTAAAGATTCAACTGTTTGATAGAAAGCTCATCTTTTTGGCTTGAAAATTCAACATTTTGGATGCAATTTGTTTTCTTTATTGACTTGACGATTCAAATATTTTGTTGAATTTTTTTTTTCAGTTTAACTGTTTTTTATTTAAAATGAGAATCTTTTCTTTGGTGAAAGTAACAACAATTACATTTTTTGTTTGAGGATTCATCTGTTTTGATTCAAAATTCAACTACTTGGTTGAAAGTTTACTTTTTTTTAATTCATGAGAAACAGTAAGATTTTACCAAACCATCCATCTGATCCCTCCAAATCATCTCACGATATTTTTGGATGGCCCCTGAATAAATTCATGAAAAAAATTTAGTCCGAAAAAATTAGGTGCACAGTCCTCATAGGTAAACAGTAAACATAGTCAGATGAGCATTTATGTTTGAAGTATGTAAATTATTCCTAACAATATTAACATATTATTTGCATCCTATTTCTATTTAGTTTCAATATCATTATAATCGCATATGAATCATTTGTAAGCAGGAGTGCTCGACTTTCTTCAATTTTTTCGTACATAAATTAAATTAAAACAGTTATCGATATTCAGATTTGTAGATCCCTTGCCATTTTAACGATCATAGCAAGCCGAAACGACCTATATTACGAGCATGCCGTAACACTATTGGTAATGCGAGAGTCCGGTGGTTCATTGATATTCTTGCGGTTATCGGAATATCGGGTCGAGTGAAGTATAGAACAGTTTTGCTAAAGCATTACAGTATATATTACAAGCCCCTGGATTGCATTTGACGTATCGGATTGGCACGCTCCACACAAGTGTCAAGATAACGAGTAAAGGAATACTTTATACAATTTGCGCTTATTTACGACTTGGAAATTCCAATTCATATAGTGGCGAAAAAGGTTCAAAATCAGTGAATTCTATGCTCAAATTTCAGTTTAGACAATTTCAAGTGAACGATCACTCGCCTTTTTTCGCATTATACTTTATAATAGAAACACTGAGAAGACTGGCGTTAATGATTATGCTACAATCCACTATCGTGTGAATTGCAATTGATGATGATATAGACGAGTCGGCTGTCGGAAGTCGTGGGTAGCGACAAAAGGAAAAGGTGTCCGCAGAATTTCTCTACGCGATAACGCAAGAATATTTTATTCAGTTCAGAAGATCCTACGGAATTCACCGCGTCGCCGAGTGCAAACGTCCTGAGGATATTCATATTTATAGGATGAGATCAGGACTTTTCTGCCTGGCCGACAAGGCCTCTGTGTCGTGATGCGGTTGTCCGTTCGCTTTTACGACAGCAAGAAAAAGCCATTTGTTCGGAGAACGCAACACATTTCTTATGTCATCCTGCCTGCTGCAGTGACTTTTAATGGGAAAAATAGGTGTACTTGAAAGAGGAATGCATATATGCTTTTGAAAGTTAATTAGACAAAACGTGTTTTTGAAATATGCCCCAATATTTTAGAGTTCGAACAGAGGGAAATGAGTCGAAAATCACGTTTTAAATATACCCTAATATTTTAGATATATAAAAGAGGGAAATGGGTCAACAATCGCGATTTAAATATATGCCAATATTTTCGAGTTGGAACAGGGGGGCATGGCTCTAAAATCGCGTTTTGTATATAGCTCAATATTTTAGAGTTGGAACGAGAAGAAATGTGCCTAAAAATTGCGTTTGGAATATGCCCCAATAGTTTAGAGTTAGAACAGGGATAAATGGTTCTAAAATCGCTTTTTATATAGAGCCCAATATTTTATAGTTGGAACGGGGGAAATGTGTCTAAAAATCATGTTTGAAACATGCCCCAATATTTTAGAGTTGAAACAGGGGGAAATGGGACCAAAAATCAAGTTTTAAAAATACCTCAATATTTTAAAGTTGAAACAGGAGGAAATGGGACCAAAAATCGCTTTCTAAATATACCCTAATATTGTAATGATGGAAAAGAGGGAAATGGGTCAACAATCGCGTTTTAAATATACCCTAATATTTTAGAGGTGGAAAAGAGGGAAATGGGTCAGCAATCGAGTTTGAAATATACCCCAATATTTTAAAGTTGAAACGGGAGGAAATGGGACCAAAAATCACTTTCTAAATATACCCTAATATTTTAATGATGGAAAAGAGGGAAATAGGTCAACAATCGCGTTTTAAATATACCCTAATATTTTAGAGATTGAAAAGAGGGAAATGGGTCAACAATCGAGTTTTAAATACACCTCAATATTTTAGAGTTGGAACTGTGGGAAATATGTCAAAAAATCGCGTTTTATATATAGGTTAATATTTCAGAGTTGGAACAGGGTGAAATGGTTTTAAGATCGCGTTTTATATATAGTTTAATATTTTCAAGTAGAAACAAGGGGAAATGTGCCTAAAAATTGCTTTTGGAATATGCCCAAATACTTTAGAATTCAAAAGGGGGGGAAATGGATCCAAAAATCGCGGATTTAGTTTTCATTTTTTTCAATTAGTACAGCCAGACCTACACCCATGCAGAAATTTTGCCGTGGCCCCGATCGGGTTCGGATCTGGCCAAATCCGGCGCGGATCCGGAAACCGACCTGGGCCTGACCCGTGATGAAACACACGGCCCGATCGGTGCCGAACGTGGCAGCCCGATCTGGCTGCCAGGTCGGTCCCAGATCGGATCCCGATTAATTTCCTGTTGATAATATTTATAAAATTTAGGTATTTTTTCTAAAATAATTAATAAAAAACAAAGTTAGTCACGATCGATTTCATTTCCCACAGCTTCCGGTTCGTCGAAATTAATATTTTCTTCCTCTTCATCTTCATCATCAGCAGCAGAACCTAAAATATAATTAAATACACGTTTGTCAGTCTTCTTAGAATATAACCTTATATTTTTCAAATTGAGACCGTAATTATTTATAGGTATTAAATTATGAGCTGAATAATTTCCTATTAATTAAAAAAATAATAATAATGTCAATTGAGGATAGCCGTGAATATATAAATCTTGATAAACAAATTTAATATTAATTTTAATATTGAGGTTAGGTTTCACTGATTTACTTACTTGCATTTCCGTCTCGTAAATATGGTATCCTGGTTATCGCACGGTGTTTCTGAACCCGCGGAGTGCTTTTACGCTTTGGCATTGTTTATTGAATCCTTTTTGACGTATCACACTTGAAATTTATTTCAAAATTGAATAACTGTCAAAACTGCACACACGTAATTCGCTACTTCACAGAACACATACTAGGTGTCGCTGTAGGCGATAACCCGGCTATCGGGCCTGACACGATGCTGAAACCACGAAATATACCCTATCCGGGACAGACCGGGCCAACCCGATCAGGGCCTGATCGGTAAAAGGGATCCAGTATGGCGATTTCTGCATGGGCAGTGTGGTGAAACCTAATGTTTACCCTATTTTGTGATTAAAGAAGATATAGGATAGAGAAATGATAAATATAGCAGAAACAACGTCACCCATTATATTTATTCAATTTAATCTGTAATTCCATTAGGTTTATATCAATTAAAGGCAGAACTACATTTTATGTAGAAAGAGTTTGTAAAGTTCATTAGACCAAAAAGTGAAAAGTCAAGAAAGAAAAGGCAAGTGAATCTCACTGTAATTTCTTTTGAATAAATTAAAATTTCTGCTACTCGAATCTGATGAATTTGAATCAAAACAAAATAATTTTTTTATTTGAGGATAATTATTCACCGAAATATTTATGCAATAAAAATGCAATAAACTTCCAACAATCCTCTACAAATGATTAAAATCTTGCCTGAAATAAACATCGAATTCTTTAAATTAAAATTCCTTTTTTTAGGAAAATAAAATTAGAATAATGTTTACCATGTAAATACTACATGTGTGTTCCCGATAAGACTTGACTAGACAAGAATTCTCTAGACAGTCCTCGCCCGCTTTTGCATTCTCTGACGTCTCTCGTCGCGAAAGTAAAACGTGACTCGCAAGACAACATTCATTAGCAATAATTCTATTATCATTATGATGAAGGTATGATAAAGAAAAAGCGGAGAAAACGCGCCGCTTTTGCTTCGATACGGTTTTGCAGGCTAATTCAAAATAGAGCTGAACAGAAAGTATTTCAGGTACAATTACAATTACAAATTAAAATCATGAATTAAAATCATAAATTAAAATCATAATTGCTTCGTAACTTGCTATCTGTGAATAGGTAAGGCATCTTAGAAATTATTTTAAAATAAGAAGAACAGGGTCATCCACAAAGATTTTGTTTGCCTTATAGTTAAGTTTTTTATAAACTTTGACTTCCAAAGAATTCAAATGTGAAATAAAATCTTAATTTTGTTAATTTCATGATTTATAATAATTTATTAAAAAGTGACAAAATATCAACTGGAAATGTCGATTTTTAAACGAACATGTGACGCCCTCCTGGCTTGAAACACGTGGTGTGACGTCACCCGCCTTTAAAACTGAAGAAAATATATTTTCAGTTTGATAAAAACAATTCAAATAATTAATCATCAACGATTTTTAGCTAAAAGGGTTTATTTTTATGGAGTATCAGTATGCCTAGATACGTTAAATCCAGTTCGGATAATTTTCCAAAAGTTATTACACTTATGATAAGTGACTTTTTTGCGAATTCTTCCAATTTCAAAGTTGCTGAGACTCGAGGAGTAAACGCAAAATAATAAGTTAATGGGATGAATTTATTTTTATTTATTCAATTTATTAATGCGAATCGTAACATATAGGCATATATGCAATATTGCATCCAAAAAACCTAAACCTCACATACAACCCGGCATCTCATATATATAACACCGTTGAACTTCAGTCAATTACAAGTTTTATGTTATCAAAAGGAGCATATTATATATTTTTCTATTAAAAATAAAAATATTTACTTATCGTTGAAATGATCTTCGCAACAATATACTGTATACTCACCTTTGGGAATGGCTATAAATAATTTTCCTGGATTCTTGACAGAGGTGTTCTTACATTTAGGCACAAAACTTGTTTTCCTTCCTTGTTTTCTTTCAATTTTTATGAAAAAACATGAATCGCCTAGCATATTTACAAGCTTTTGAAGGCCTGCTACTTCACATTAAGATAGCGGAATGGGCGCTACAGAAATAGGATTTGGAAATGTGTACAATTTTTCTTTTTAAAATATTAATTCGAAAAAAGTTTTTTTTGCACTATACTGTTATTATAAGTGATTTTAGAGCATATACTTCAATATGCCAAAATAAAAAAAATTAGTAGATGAACCTATTATCACCATATTGTCTAAAAATGCATTCTTATAAACAGTGGCGGATTCAGACAATTTGCCGCCCTAGGCCGTTGCGAAATTGCCACCCCCTGCCCTCCATAGTTTTTTCGAATGATTAAATAAGTAATTAGATGACATCTTTGCTGTTTTTTTTGAAAGATATCATTTTTAATTGACTCAAGTATTATAAGTGTAAAGAAGATTTTTTTTATTGGCATTAGGGTCGATAATGTTTATTTGTTTTTTGTTCTACAATTAATTTTCAAAAAAGATATCTATTTTTAAGTAAATTAAAGTTAGATTTTTTATGTTTCGTCCCGGACTGACTCACTGGACTCGTCGGTAAGGTTACACTCTAAAAACAGACTATTGACTGTCAAACGATTCCTTTCACTATTAAAGGATTTTCCATTCAAAATTGGCATGAGAGGAAATCTTTTCACAGTTAAAGGATGGTCGTTTCAAAGGCTATCCTTTAACTGTGAAAGGATTTCCTTTGATCTTGAAGTGAAATCTATCGTCGGACAAAAGAAAGAATAATTTGAACGTTAAAAGAAAACTTATTGCATGATATTACGTGCAACAAATGTACAAAAGCCGAACTTTGGTGAATGTAAATATAAAATCGATGCTTTACAAAATCATTTCATAAAGAACGTCTTACAAACTTTAGATTGTCAAAAGCAATCAAAAAATTTATACTTCGATTGTCAAAAGCGTAAAAATCAATGAAAAGTGAGGTTATGCGGATCAAAAATTGTTCTTTCAGTACACGTACCTTCCAAAGTTTTCGCGTCACAATCTGGGATTCCTATTTTTTTGAAGAAATCCATTTTCCACATCATTTCGCTCTTTTTTTTACTCACCTTATCAATTAACAAATAAATCGTGGAGTGAAAAAATTCACTCATGCGCAGGCGCACTTTCTCCGCTAGTCAACAAATGAAATCCTTTAATAGTTAAAGGAATTATTTTCAAAGTCAAAAAAAATCGTTCATCAGTAAAACTACTTCCGTTTTTTGCATTTAACGGATAAGTCTTTGAACAGTGAAACGATTCTATTGATGGACAAAAGAAATCTGCTTAATTTCGAAGGACGCATTCTGAAAGGAACGTAATTTTACTGTTAATAGACTTTTTCTTAGAGTGTAAGTGAATCAGTCCTACCTTATACATTTTAATTTATCTAAATTCATTATAATGTATATCTTTCAAAAAACACAACAAAATTATTTTTAAACTGTTATTCGGGCCACGGATAGGGGCCAGAACTTAAATTAAAAGATCATCAATTACCAAGTTGAAGAGAAATTATTATTATTTTAGTGAGTTGATTAGTGAACCAAAAAGCGAAGTTTTAAACTGATCCTCAGTAATTTTCTTCCTTCTCCTTCCCTTCCATATATTATTCTGGTTACAACTGCGCAAATTGAGGCTTAGTTTGGACGTCGCTAAGTTATCACATTGTAATATAACAACACTGACACAAATTTAAAAAAACTTTTTTATCTTAATAATTTTCTTAAAAACAGGTTTAAAATTTAAAATTAGAATAATTTTCACACTATATGATTAGAAAAGGACCCTTCTCGTCTAAGATCCAGAAGGAAACTAGCATTTTTTCCGAATTTCACATTAACGGTAACCCGATACTGAGATTTTTTGGTTCACTAATCAACTCGCTGAAATAGTAATCATTTCTCTTCAACTTGGTAATTAATGATCTTTTAATTTAAGTTCTGGTCCCTGTCCGTGGCCCGAATAACAGTTTTAAAACAATTTTTGTTGTGTTTTTTGAAAAATCAAATCAAAATGTATATAAATTTTATTAAGTTTCAACCCCTATCCGTGGTTGAAATGCACTATATTATTGACTGCAAAATTTATCAAATTTACAAACGACAACAATTTTTTGTTTGAAAAGTATACATTATAATGAATTTAGATAAATTAAAATGTATAAGGTAGGACTGATTCACTTAACTTCACTGACGAGTCCAGTGAGTCAGTCCGGGAAGAAACATAAAAAATCTAACTTTAATTTACTTAAAAATAGATATATTTTTTGAAAATTAATTGTAGAACACAAAACAAACATTATTGACCCTAATGCCAATACAAAAATCTTCTTTACACTGATTAAATAAGTGTTCGTTAGGAGCGGACAATATTGACAAGAGGATAGCATTAATATTCCGTTTCTTTGTTATCAAATAATATTATTGCTAACAAATTATGATTAAACATTTTCATTCGCAATTTGGCCGCCCTTAAAAAGTGGCCGCTCTAGGCAGCTGCCTCTTAGGAACTTTGCTACATATACAGTAAGTTTACTCTTTACTGTTTGGTTGTATGTGAATTGCTTCCACTAGATTTATAGTCAAATAGCTACATATTTTTCTAATAGATCGTAGAAGAAGAAATTACGATTCATCAATATTTAATTCCTTTACTGGCCCCCTTTCTTCAAAATTCGCGAATTAGTATTAACATCCACATAGTTTTAATTTAAAACACGAATCTTGTGAGGATCAATCTGCATTTCATATGGGAGCGACCGAGGCCCGAGATCGAGTTTGGATAACGTACGTGTAGATGATATGCCATAAATAAGCAAGACATACCATGATACATATGTGAATACATACAGTTACGTGGAGCCGTTAAGTAATTATCCTGCATCTCCACCGGTTAAATGTACCTTGCACTAAATAATCTGCCTTAAGGAAAGTGTAACAAAAGTTCTCACAACGTTGGCACCTCACACATGACGTAAAGACTTATGTATAAAAGGTGCATTGTTCATGATAACGGATTTGGACTTCTTTATTTCATATGTAGACCGGAGCATCAGATAAAATTTCTTAACAGTTGCAGTACAGCTTATTAAACCACGAAAAAAATTTGCAACATATATTTGAATTAAAATTAGATACTATAATACACAGTGGCCGCTACAATCGATGGAAACTTTTAAAACTGAAAAAGTTTCAATTATAAAAGTTCACTGGTATACGTAATTAAAAGGAGCCTTTTAAGGGGAGATTTTGGTCTAGGACGCTTAAAATAAGGTGTTTTTTTAATTTAAAAAATCCATAATTCTCTTATTTTCAATGAAATTACGCTGTCGACAAATCTAAGATTTATTCTGGATTTTTTCAGATAAAAATTGGAGGTGCTAGAGTGAAAAGAAATTCACCACCTTCGACAGTGAGACGGTCTGGAAATGTCCGCACGGCTCTTCCTAAATCAACCATTTTTAACTCAAAAAAGATTTTTTTTCTTTTTAAAAACGTATATAAATATATCGTCAAAGTTTTTAAAGGGTTGCCTTCACAGATGCGAATTTGGGTTTTCAGCCAGAGTTGACGGTCGTCCCAACTCTGGCCCAAGGTTGGGTCGGCGGTCGTTTAGGCTTTGACAAATTGGTTCAAAATAACCATAACGCTACGGACGGCCCGACTCTGCGCGATAGTCGGCCCGACCATTGGTGTAATATTATCCAGTGCAAGTAATCTCACTGCTGCCGACCGTCGTCCCAACTCTGGCCCAACGTTGGGTCGACGGTCGTTTAGACTTTATCTGTAGGGGATGCTTAGAAACAAGCAACTGCAATCATGTCAGAGAAATCTCCTAATAGCAGGTTAAACAAATACCGAAGTTTGAAGCGTGCCTGGATGGATTGCAGTACTGACGAAGACATTTGCGAATTTGAAAATAAGTCGGTGTGCCGGAGTAATTCTTCAGGAGATAAAATGAATTTATGATTTATGACGCATGTGTTGTGGAAAAATCTTGTGAGGAGGATGAAGGGTTAACGGCTTCAATGATAGAAGATTTGGAGTAAGTATAATGATTTGAAATATTGAGAGGTATACATAAAAATCCATATAAAAAAACTTTGAGTTAACTTGTAGTTCAAGATTTTCAATTCTCAGAGTTTAAACCATTTTTCCCATTGCTACGAAACGATCGAGCAAGGTATGTCGCATTGTCAATGTAATATAATTAGATGAATATTAATTGCTTTCAGTCATCCAGCTATTCAAGTGTTCAAAAGTTTTTGATTGAATTCAAAATATAAAAATTTTGTACTTTCAATTTCGGGTAATATACGCAATGTTCGTCGTTCTATTCATCCTGTGAATTTTTAAGTTAGGAAATCAACCATGCTCTCAGATAATTTCCTTCGGTGACTTTATGAAGAATTTCAAATATTATTAAATTCTCTTTGAAAAGTGTTTTAGAAGTTGTTTAAATTCAGTGACAGTAGTAAATATTATGATTATTTTCGAGGTAATATAGATTTTGGTACATTTTGCTGTTCAAACCACGTTATCTTTAATTTCGTCATATTAAATTAAAATGTGTAGCTCTAGCACTCACAAACAAGAAACTGAAAAGAAATAGTTAGTTGCACATATTATAAAGAGTAAATTTAAAAAAAAAAAGAGTGGCCGACGGTGGCTTATTTCGACATACAATATTATGGCCAAATAAGGACGGTACCTTATTTCGCCCGTCGGAATATATGCAGGAGGGGGTGATGGTCAAAATAAGTGTTCCATTTTTGGTTGAAAATTGATCTTTTTTAGTTCAAAATTCAACAATTTGGATGAAAAATTGTGTTTTTTAATTGAAAATTCAACTACTTCGTTGAAAATTCACGTATTTTGTTAAAAAATCGATTTTTTTAGTAGCAAATGATCTTTTTCGTTTAAAGTTAATCTTCTTGTTTAAAAATTTTTCTTTTCGGTTAAAAATTCTAGTATTCCAGTTAAATATTTATCATTTTAGTTGAAAATTCATCTTTTAGTTTGGAAATAAAATTTCTTGGTTGAAAGTTAAACTCCTTTGTTAAAAATTAATTTTTTTTGGTTGAGCCTTTAACATTTTAATTAAAATTTCATTTCTTTGGTTGGAAAATGAGCTATTTGTTTGAAAACTTTTTTTTTTCTTTGGATGAAAAGGAATTTCTTTGCCGAAAATTTAACTATTTTGATGAAAATTTGTTTCCTCTTTTCTCATTTAGGTTTCTTTTAATACTGTGTTTGAATGCGGTATTTGCATGTGGGATTGTCCAAATTTGGTCATTGTCGATTCTCAGAGTTTAAAAAGTTTCTTTAAATTCTCAGAATGTTGTTATTGGAGTTTGTTTAGGATCTTGAGGAAGACTTTGAATTTGGATACCTTCTAAATTTAATTTCTTTATTTAAATTCTGATATTTTAGTCTACTAATTATAAAGGTTCCGTGTACTCATTTATTACGAAAATCTTTTACATTCTTTTCATAAGAGATCATTTTGAAAAGCAAGCTTTTAATTTTTTAAATTATGGAGATTTAACTTTTTTACAATGTATTTTGCAGATGTAATTTTGGATTACTTCAGCCACTCAACTTCAGAATCCCAGATAGCAGCAGAGCTGAGCACTTGGTTGTCCCAGGCCGGGGACCGCGATGGTGGACGAAAGAGTAGGAAATAAATTATTACCATGAATTTTATATTATAATTATAATTATTATTACAGTATAATTTTAATAAATAACACAAATTGTTTTTAGATTGAAAATCTTTGTTTTTATTGCGTATTATTCTATTTTTTATTTAAGTGTGTAATGACTTCGGCTTGCTAGTTGGCTCATCATTGAGGTGAAGCGTTAGTTCAACTTTGCTCTCTAAATTAATGATTTTCTAGTATTGATTAGTAAAGATGCTTACTAAAGTAATTGGTAAACGATGTCGCACTATTTCATTAGTAGAACACTATAATTTTAATTTAGAGAGCAAAGTTGAACCAACGCTTCTTCTCAATGTTGGGCTAACTTTGAAAACCAATGGTGTGCTAACCTTAATTATATTCCGCGGTTGGCTCAACCATGACAAGTATTGTTGGCCCAACTGTGGAAAATAGGAAGGGCTTGCGTTATCATTACGCTGGTTGGCCCGACCATTGATTCAGAATTTTGGGCCAACTTTGAAATCCAATGGTATGCCAACCTTGCATTCCGCGGTTGGCTTAACCATAACAAGTATTGCTGGCCCAACTGTGGAAAATAGGGAGGGCTTGCGTCATCATTACGCTGGTTGGCCCGAACATTGTCTCACAAAGTTGTACCGACCTTGCAAAGGTTGACCCAACCACGGCCCGACCGACAATTCGCACCTGGGTTAATACTTTATCTTTCAAACATTCACAAAAAAACTCCTGATTTTAAGCGTCCTAAACCAGATTCCCCCTGTAATTCAAATAGTCATTCTAAGGGCTTCAATATTAGATAATATTTCAAATTGGAAGCCATTCAACATCAAATCAGAAGCAATAAAAAATGTAGATTTTTGAATTTTTGCAACGTTCTGGATTGAACAATTAAAAATTAAAAAACCTGCAAACTTCAAGCTTACAAATCTGAATAATGTAAAGGGTGAAAACAGAAAAAAAATTGTCAATAATCACCTGAGAAGTTTTATTGAAAAATATTGTTTCCAATTTGAATGAACCAATTTTTGTGTGTAAGTAAACGTCTAAAATTTAACGAAAATTTTAGACAGCAAGATCAAAAAATGTTTTTAGGCTTTATTTGTCGTATTTATGCGATATTTAAAAATATATAGTTGATGAAATAGACTAATTGATTAGAGAATGAAAGATATAAATACTTGAACATATATGTCTCTTGAATCTTATAATATTTAATTGAGACAAGCAGATTAACACAAAAAATGACACCTGATCTGTTTACTAATCGTAACGTACAGTGCGCAAGGTGTTTTCTTCGTTTTTCGTGTTAAAAAAAATACTTTTAAGTGTAGTGAGAAATTTTAAATTAAGAATCTATTTGTATAAATTTGTCTGAATGACCATTTAAACCATCTGTGAATTCGATCTCGAGTGTTTCCACTTTTTTTTTGTATTTATAACACGAGCACTTTGCTTCCCGCTAGCAAATGTATTAGCTTCCTCATAGAGGAAGCATTAGTGATTTTTTCGAATAACAGACAAACCAAAGTCTTCATTTTGATCAATTAAAGAATAGAAATTTACAAAAAATACAAAATTACAAAATAATACAAAAAAAAAGTTTAATACAAAAACAAATCAGACAAATCAAATTTTGTATTCGAAATGAGAATTTTTCGAGCTGGAAAATGAAAGGGAAAAGTTCCGTCGTACCCTATCCCTTTCCCAGCTTTATGATTTCTTTACAAAAATTGTCAGAATTATTCTATTTGAAAATTTATGATCAAAAAGTCATTTCTATTCATGCGACACCTTTGAATTATGTCGATGAAAAAAGATCTTCTGTTTGAAACAGATGTTTCGAATATTATAAATGAGCATAACTTCCTTAATCTTCAATAAAGTGTATTAATATGATAGATCAATCGATTTGTCTCGAATCAACGAATCTTTTCCGATCTTGCATCAATTTTGAATTATGTTAGTGAAAAAAGTTTTACTATAAAAAAAACATGTTTTCAAATATTATGCATGACCACAGCTTCCTTACTCTTCCATAAAATGTATCAATATTATGGGTCAATCGATTCGTCTTGAATCAACAACTTTTCTATTCTCGCATCAACTTTAAATTATGAGAATGAGAAAATTTTTACTATAAAAACAGATTTTTAATATAATATAAATGGCCGTAACTTCCTAACTCTTTAATGAAATGTATTATTATTATAGGTCAATCGATTCCTCTCAAACCAAGGAATTTTTTTTTATTCTTGCATCAACTTTGAATTATGTTACAGAAAAAAGTTTAATATAAAAAACCATACTTTCAAATATTATGCATTACCGTAGGTTTCTTACTCTTCAATAAAATGTATCAATATTGTAGGTCAATCGATTCGTCTCGAATCAACACACGTTTTCTATTCTAGCAACAACTTCAAATTATGAGAATGAAAAAATTTTTACTATAAAAACCGATTATGAATATAATATAAATGGCGATAACTTCCTTACTCTTTAATAAAATGTATTAATATTTAGGTCAATCGATTTGTCTCGAACCAAGGAATCTTTTATAATCTTGCATCAACTTTGAATTATGTTAATGAAAAAAGTTTTACTATAAAAAAAACGATTTTAAAAATATTATTGAGCGCTAAAAAGTGTAATGGATATTTTTAGAAATCCTTCGGTCAGTTTCAAGACATTAGTGGTGAAAATAAGCTCTTCAAATTTCATCAATTTATCTGCAACCGTTTTCAAGTTATCGTGTTCACACAAAAGTGTGACATCCCCACACACACACACACACACATTCGGACAATTGCTTAGAATATTGTATTAGACATTTTTAAATTGAGGAAGGTTTTAAATGAATTAAAATTTTTTGGAAAATGTTACCATTACAAAGCTTCCTCTATGAGGAAGCAAAATGTATCACATTTTCACTTTTCAGGATTTTGTTTTCAATACCATTTTTCACTATTATTTGTATTTTGAAAAAATTACAAAATTTTAATTGAAGTATTCTACAAAAATCCGTAATTTATTAGATTTATATCAAAAAAACAAAATCTTCCTTACAATAAATAGAAAATAATATGAATTTTCTAAAAAAAATATTTCCGTCTTTGTTGACCATTTTGAATATTATTTTTTTTTTTCAAACAACGATTAACTTCACTCAGTATAGTATAAATGGTCGCAGGGCATGATTACAACACATTAATGAAAAGGAATTGTTTGTTTCAAGGTTGAGTCTCTAACAGAAATTTGATTGAACTGCGTTTTTGTAGGAAGTAAATAGTGTTCATGGACAATATTTTCCAGCAAAACTTATCTTCTAAAAAATCCACTCATTTGGAAACAAAACGTAAGACACAATGACTTAAAGATGAAGGCATTTCTTAAAATGTGTTGTTTAACGAATTTATTCGCACTTCTGACAGTTTCTCGCAGATTGCAACATTCACGGCAAAATTAATTTCTTCTATGATTTAAAAATAAAAAACTACTATTTTCATTTATGAAACCAGCATAATTTCTCTTTCTTTTCAAATGTCAAATTTCGTGCCTTATACTTTTCAAAAATCAATCATTTCAATTTCAATTGAAAAATTAAAATCAACAATTAAAATCTGCTCAATTTTACAAAATTATATTAAAGATTCTTTTGATTCGAAATTTTTAGACGTTAATTTATAAAGCTTCAATCAAAAATTACTTAATTTTGAAATTTTCAAACTAATAATTGTTTATCTGTTAAGGCTTTCTTATTTGAAATAGTACAATTTCAAACGCACTCTTATTTCCTGGTTTTCCATCCTGTAATACCATCTATATTTGTATTGTTTGCACGACTTTTCATACAACAATAAATTGCAAACAATTATGTTTCCCATTCAATAAATAAAGGTCATCGATCTATAGTTATATCAAGCTTTGATAATACCGGCGGTAATTATTTCGGTTTGGCATCATTATCAATCGCGATTTCACCGCAGACTCACTTTCAATACCGGTCTTCCGCGAAATCGATGAGAGAATTTTTCTTTTATAAATAATTACTAGTTATGACAATAATTATTCACTGATCAGTCTCTTCGTGGGAAATCCTTTCAAAAGAACGAGACGCTGACACGTAAATGCGTACCTACACGCTTCAAAAGTGAAGACGACAGACGATAGAGTATAGATAATGATTCATTCAAGCAGTAATAACTGAGAAAATGGGCACACACAAAAGATTTAATGAGGATGTAACATCTTCATTTATATCTTCATCGTAATTTCTAATGCTTGTTACTGAAAGATTACTTGGTTTTGTAATATTTAACTCTCTAAACACTAAAAATTAAATAGTAAGGTTTGACTAAATCAAATACACTTACGAAAATGTTTGTTTGGCCTTCTATATATCAAAGATATATATGTGACCGTCCACGAAGAAAGGGACCTAACGTGATGTAGCTGCATTTTACAGGAGGAGCGATTGAAGATGCGGTCCAAAACAGGAACTCCATAAGAGGGTCTCACTTTGAAGTTGAATAACAATTCGAACTTTTCAGATATAGGAATATTATTTTTAATTATAAAAGAGGAAATAAGAAACTGTAGGTGGGTGTAAAAAACTAAAAATCGATTTTTTCTGCATTAGGTCCCTTTCTTCGCGGTAGGTCACAATATGCGCAAGTAATATGCTGAAGTAATAAAATGCGATTTTCAGCCATTATAGAACAATATGTGCAGGTAGCAAAGCGAGTGTGACGGTAAATGGGCAACTGAGTGACTGGTTCGATGTTAGGCAAGGTATTAGGCGAGGATCCGTTATGACCTCTTGGCTGTTTATTATATATTAATGAATAAGTGGCTAAGAATGGCCCTCTTCAACGAAGAAAGTGTGGATCTCGTGACAGTGAAGGTGCGTGTGTTAGTGTTTGCAGATGATAAGGTTGTTATGACAGAGTCAATCCAAGCCTTACAGAGAATGTTGAGCAGACTGAATACTAGCATAAAGAACATGGGTCTTAAAATTAACGTGAATAAAAAAAATGGTGTTTGAAGTATAATGCGGTAAAACGCTAATGGACAAAGCCAGTGATGAGATGATTCTCCAAGAATGCTGTTGAAATGGTTTGGGCGTGGAGAGTTTTACTTGGTGAACGTGATTAAAGTAAAGAGTATATGGATTTACCTTTGTGATCATCAGCAAGCTTGAGTATTTTTGTGGGATCTGTGACACATGATGACTTTATGAAGCTCCTTGCCTGGGGTGATTGCCAGAGATATTGATCAGTGAACTGGGTCAGATCAGTGTTATGGAATGATCGTGTTGTTTAAATAAGCAACACGGGAATTCTAGATAATTCTGAAAATCTATAACGTATAACGAGGCTAGAACCGAGTGAGTCACGTTTACCCCAAAAGCGATTAGACTTAATGGAATAATAATAATAAATTTCAAAAAACGACTTTAAAAAAATCCACATACGTTACGTGGACCGCGAAGCGATAGTCTTTAAACCCCCACACAGAGCGGCAAAAAAAGTTTTTCTTGACAAATTAGTCTAGAGCTTAAAATTTTGATTCGATTTGAGCATTTTTTCAAAATGAAAGTTAACTAAATTTCAAAGAGATTTGTGAGAGCCGATTAAAAAAAAAATTTCAATTATTTTTTTATTTAACAACAAAGTTGACATTAAACATTTTTTTTTATAAACGATCCCATTATTTCTTTGCAACTGCATATATTTATGTAAGCAAACATTATATCATATCAGTGAAGGTACTCCTTAAAAAAGATTTCCAGGACGTTACACCATTTAAAAAAATTTATCTACGGTAATTGTTAATTTTATAAATAAATTTAATAAGCAATTGCATATCTCAGCTATTTCACGCTCTAAACACTTTGTTGCTTTAACAAAATTGATCCAAAATTTTTCCGCAATGAATAATCTATATGTTTTTTCAGTATTTGATAACAATTGTGAATTATTTCAATAAATTTGGTCAACAAATACAGATTTTCATCCATTTTCAACTGCCAGATTTCATTTCTTCGACGGAATCAACTTTTTAAAACTTGAAAAAATCCTTCGCTTATGATACTTTATCAACCAATAGTAATTGTTTCTTTTATAGTTAATTTTATAAACAAATTGACAACTTGACCACTTGTCAAAAAATGGATGTTGTTTTTGGTTACGAAATCGACTGTCAGTGACTCAGAAAGGACATTATTTATTAGAAGACTTTGTCAGGCGACAATATATGTTCTTTATTTAAATAAATTTTATAAACAAATGCAAATTTCCGTCGATTTTCCATCAGCAGATTTCGTTTTTTCAGCCGATTCAATGTTCAATTACTTGGAAAAATCCTTCGCTTATGATACTTCATTAACGAACAATGATGGTTTATTTTATAAACAATTTTTTTTTGAATTCATAACTTGAGTATTTGTCAACAAATGGATGTCGATTTTCTAAGAAATCGACTGATAATGCATCAGAAAGGACCTTATTTATTAGGAGACTTTGTCAGGCGCCAGCATTTTTTTATTTATTTAAAGAATTTTTATAAAAAAATACATCTACAGAGTAATGATTAAAAGACCGCTACATCCAGAAGAACTAGCACAGCAACTAAAGCCGTCATTAACAGTAAAATTTAAATTATTTGAAGAAAAGTTAGCTCATTCTTCAAAAATGACAAGATTGCAGATTTTTTTAGTAAAATTGTTTAAAAAAAGCAATTGTAGCTCATTGAAAAAATAACATAAGAAAGTTATATGGCCAAGTAATTCAGAGTTAATTCGGTTGAAAAAAATCGGCTGGTTTGAAAATTGACGATCATCTGTATTCGTTTATAAAATTTATTTAATTAAATAAAAAATTATAATGTCTGACAGTCTTCTAACAATTAGGGTCCTTTCTGATCCATTGGCAGTCGATTTCGTAAAAAAGCTACATCCATTTGTTGAAAAGAAGTCAAGTTGTGAATTCGATTATAAAATTGTTTACAAAATAAAAAATTATTATTCTCTGATGAAGTACCATAAGGCAAGGATTTTGCCAAATTATTTAGACTTAATTCCGTTGAAAACAATAAAATCTACTGGTAGAAAATGACCGAAAATCAGTATTTGTTTATAAAATTTATTTAAATAATTAACAAACATTATCGCGTGACAAAGCCTCCTACTAAATAAGGTCCTATCTGAGTCACTGGCACTCAAGTTCGTAACAAAAAACAACATCCTTTTGTTGAAAAGTAATAAAATTTTGAATTTGTTTATAAAAATGTTCATGAAATAAACAGTTATTGTTGGTTGGTAAAGTATCATCAGAGAAAAATTTCCCTAAGCTATTTAAAATTGATTGCGTTAAAAAATCGAAATCTGCTGGTTGAAAATAACCAAAAATTTGTATTCATCAAATTTATTTAAATAATTAAGCAATGATATGAAATATTAACAAATCGTACATATTATTTATTTTAGATAATATCTTGTTCAATTTTGTTAAAGAAAGAAAGTTCATTAAATTTGTTGATAACATTAACAATTACTTTGTACTTTAAATTTTTTGAATCTTGAAGTAGAACTTTCACTCATTAATTTTTAAATACAAAAAAAATTTATTTTGAATATCGTAACCTGCTGAATATGATTTGCAAGGACTGTCTTCACTGATATCATGCTGTTTTACATCAATATAAGTAGTTGCAAAAATGGGATGATTTAGGAAAAAATAAAATAAGAAATGTTATTAAACAAAAAATTAATTGAAAGAAATTCAATAACCGGCTCTCACAAGTCTCTTAGAAATTTAGTAAACTTTCATTATAAAAAAAGGCTCAAATTTGATCAAAATTGTACGATTTATATGTCCAGAAAAACCTGTTTTAGCACCACTGTGTCGCGGTAAGATCAGGCGGTAGAGTTTCGAGTTTGTAATCGCCATAGTCCCGGCTCGATTTCTGCAGATGGCATCTTCTTCTAATATTTTTAAATTCAAATTTATATTTTATTGAAAATGACTATTTAATTTATTCTAATCAAGTCAAAATATTTATTTTTAACCATTTTTTCTTACGATTTTTTTCCAGTAGATATTCAATTAGATAATTCAACTAGATATTCAAATATAAAGGAATAGGCTGCGTCTAATCCTCCCGAAAAATTCGGGTAGCCAAGCTTCTGAAAAATATTTGGCTACTCATCCAGAATTTCGAGACGACGAGAAACTGCGAAAGGAATGGTAAAATAAAATGCTATAAAATTAGAATAAAAAAAAAACATTTTCGATTATTATTATAATATTCATATTTTGAAATTGGAGTAATGAGTGATGTCTTTTAACAAAAAATTACATAAGAAATTTGTTTCAAATGAAAAAAATTGTTAGAAAAAAATATTGAAAATGTTAATTTAGAAAATTGGCATAAAATGCCGGCCGTAGGAATCGAGCTCGGATTTTCCGGTTACAAACTCGGAGTGCTACGGCCTGATCTAATCAGGAGTTAAAAAACTCTCGCATTGCGATCCATGTAACATGCGTGAAATTTTTTAAAGCCTTTTTCTCACGAATGGCAGAAAACGAATCTTATTACTTTAGCATATTACAAGTTTGTTAATTACCTATTACTGAGAGGAGTATGAATCTAAACAAAATTCCGAAGGGTGTAGATTCCTCTTGTTGACATAGATTTAATGGAAAAGAATTACTTAACTATATAACAAAAACTCTATATTGAATGTTACTTCTCTATGTCTTGAAAGTATAAAGTGGTATTTTTTCTATGTTCGTTATTGCTTAACTGTAGACTTTTTTCTAGCAATAACTTGTTTAATTCCAATGGGAGAGTATTGAGTTGGATAAAATCAATTTCTACATTAACTCATGTATTATGTCCACCTCGTCTCTTGACTATTGTGCAAGACTTGTGAAGCTTAGCACGTAGCACTTTTACTTCAGGAAGCTGAAGCATCCTCTGCAATACGACGACCGTTCAAACAGAAAATACGACAATTAAACGTGAATGTGCCATCTACTCGTTCATGACAGTCGATAAACATTTAGCTTTGTATGTTTTCACAGAGATAAAATCTTCACAGAAAAAAACAGATGTATAATTTTTCTTGCGGATAATTTTGAAGTCGGTCGAGTTTGACATTTTTACATCGAAACAAAAGAAGATACAAGTTGATACAACAATGTTGTGAGTAAATTTTACCATGTAGAGATCATTTTTTTTTTGCAAATAGAGAGTACTCTGAAATTGGGGTACTTAGTCTTTTTTGTGTAATTAACTCATATAAAAACGAAAAAGAAACAATAATTACTTTTTGAAAATTTCAAACAGTTTCTCAAACTCATTTAGACAGCTGATTTGTTTTAGCAATGCTTAATTAACTATAATCAATGCAAATAAAATCTGATCAGCGAGTTACTAAAACGATTTGCAAAATTACGAACAAACTCGAGACAAGTAAACTCTAAATTACTATATTTTTGGCCTCAACTTTCTCCATTGATCGATAAATAACTGAATTATTTAACAAACGTGACTACACAGTTATAATTTCTTTATCGCTGAAATTATCGGGAAATTCGCAGTTTGTCTTATGGAGTGCATGATTAAAAGTTACATGCTTTTGAAAACAGTAACCACTAATTAAAATTCACGAGGTAATAAATCGTTAATGAAAAAAAAAATTGTATTTCCGCGGCCGAACTAAGTGCATAAAATTCAAACGTGTCTGTACTAACATAATGTTGAGGAGGGAAATTGCATTACTTTCGTTTAAGGACTCTTAATTGGATGAGAGGATGTGCTGAATTCAAATTTTTTAATGTATTCTCAACATGTCTCTAAAGCGATTATATAGAGCATGAATTTGATTTTTCGTTGGGCGTATAATATCTATTTATATATGTAGTATATAGGTGATTGCCAAAAAATGACCATTTTAGATTTAGACAATGAGATTTTCGAAAACAACAAAATTTCGAAACTGCCTAAAAGATATATTTTTTAATTAAGGGTAACCCAAGAGAATATGAAAATATGAAACTAAGAGAACAAAGAATATATTTGTGATATATGGATATGAATTTTACACTTTGCCAAAAGTCACGTGACAGGACTAGCGACTATGACAAAGCAAAAGTAAAACAAAATATATATGAAATAAAATAAAAATACATACAAAAAAATAAATAGAGATTTTAAAAAATCTTAATAAAAGAAAATAATATCTTATAAAACAAAATCTTTTTAAAATATATGCAGAACAGATAAAAATATAATAATTTTGTTCTCACGATTTATTTAATTTCAACTCTAAAGTTTCTAAAAATCCTCTCATTTTATATTATGATTAATTAATATGAAGCGTTACCAGACATTTTATGAAAATATTACGCAAAAATAATGATAATTATTAACTATTACTTGAAATCAACGTTGATAAATCGATTTTTAACCCTACTAAAATCTTGGTAAGTATAATATTAACTATTTCAGCCTAAATTGTGCTAACTTGTGTTACAGACTTTAAAGTACACTGGAACCTGGATTTGTGCCGAAGGCCACTGCGGGCCGTTCCCGACCCGTGCAAAGACTTCAAACGTAAACAGGCAAGGTCGCATGAATAATTTATGTTGGATTTGGAGGTATGACGCAACCTGTTGCAACTAACGCGCTGAGAGTGCCGCCCTCGAGCTGTTTGTCACACTTTAATGAGTACCGCCTCTCTCTCGGTCCCGCGGCTCCTTTCATCAAGAAATGGCAGAGGCCATCAGTTCTAGGAACGCACAAATTCAGTTTACGGAAATCCAGGTTCTAGTGTAATTTTAAAAATCCTCAACCCTAAAATGTTGAACTCTACTCTTAATTTTTACCTTTTTCAATTCAATATAAGTGATATCTGTGAATTTCAAATATTGAAGAAACTGTGCTAATATTATTCAGCAATTTTTAATTTTTAATTTGTATGTTGAAACAATTTCGTGATAGGACATTTTGCGTACTTTTTGACTTATAATTTCTGAACGAAGTCGTCCAAAAATTTTGAAACCTTACTAAATTGTGGTTTGATATAAGTATTTTACTGAAATAATTTTATAAAAAATTGATTATTCAAAGGAAAAGTTGAAAATGACTGGGGCTTAAAGTGGCCAGCTTTTTGGTAATCACCCTTATTGACCCTTATACTTGTTATTCCAATAAGTAAAATATCATTCAATACACTTAATATATAATAAATGCTTGTAATTAGGTATAAAACTTTTATATTTTTAAAACTTAAATAATTCATAGGCTACAACTATTTATTATTCCCCTCGATTCAAATAACGAGCAAGACTCGGAACCGCATCGACTGAATAAAATTATAATTCTTAGAATCGTTCTTGAAACTTATTGCTTGCTTCGTATTATTTTGCAGCAAAATCTTAAAAAAACTTTCGCCAATAAGTCTTAAAGGTACGGTATTACATTCTGTTCATATTTGTTGCAAACAGACTGAAAATTGATGATTATTTTGTTGTAAATGTTATTTCAAATCGTCAAAATGAGCTAGTCGTAGAACGCGGATTGAATTCTAAAACAGAGAAAAAATTTAATGGTTTAAATAAGAAATAAAAGTAGGTCCAATGAAAAACTTCTCTCTAAGTGTTTGATTATTTCAATGCAACAAACCGAGCGTCAAATTCTTTACTCGAATGTAATTAGTGCATCAAATATTATCAAGAAGCATGAAACTGATCGTGAGTATAGAGAAATTCAATTCGATTAATAAAAAAAAAACAATTTCTTTACGCAAGATTATAATTCATAGCTCCTTTGTCTAATGATTTAAGAATTATATCTCAAAATGCATATATTGTTCCATTTTTCGACAGTGTTATCTTTGAATTATTCGATTCATGAAATTTTAAATAGTGATTTATCCTACCGTCCCTTACTTTATTTCCCCATGGGAAAAGGTGAAAACTAATTTTTTTTGCATGTCACGAATTTGCCACCGGCTAATCGTACATACATACGTGACTACTATATCTAACCTGTTGCAATAACTCTTTAAATTCTTCGTTTGGACATGTGCTACGTACATACGAAATATGGTAAAACGAACTTTCGAATCTTGACAAAGGAACCGCTGAGCACCTGACAAATATTGAATATTAAAGTACCTAAAATAATGTTCTACTTACTGAGAATTATTTTAAGATAATATTCCAAATTCTGTAGAAAGTGTATGTTGCGGCAACGTAACAATGTAGAAGCTAAGGATAAAATTTGCGGAACAAAATTAATTTTTCTAAGGCGCTTTAATGATTTTATACTTTTAGAGAAACCTAGGAAAATCCGAAGAAACCAAAGAAACTCTCTCTGAGAAAAAAAATAAATTCCGAACGTGCTGTAGTGATTTTGAGGAAAATATTACAAAGTTTCGGACTTTTCACCAACCCCAAATTTCAAAATTTCCTTCAACAAATCTCGTACGAGAGCCTTAGCGATTCATAGACTATCTGCAATGTATAACTCTGATACAAATGAACGGATTTAAACATTTACATAACAGTAAAGTGAAAAAAGAGTGACACTGGAATTTCTTTGTCGTGAGAAAATAAGAGAGACTTAGAGTTGGCACACGTATCGAAGTGTTTCTTTATTGTTGAATAAGGGATAACATTTTCTTCGTAAGGATATCTAACGATTGACTCCAGCCTTATAAGTCTGTCACAAGGACTTGTTTACACTTTATTTACGCTCCATCGCTACAATAGTTGCATCGTAAAACCGTCGCAAAGGCATAATCAGTGCATCGAGCAAAGCCTCGAGCAAAGCAAAATCTACAAGGAAACTGCCATCCTGGTCACAATAGGAACGCGCAAAACTTTTATCGTTATCTCCATGTTTTCCGATTCATCCGTTTCGCACCATCGGCCAGTAATAGGAGAGGAACAGGTAATGCGGCGCAGCTAACATAATATCAATCGGTGGAAAAAAATATATAATCGATAAAATGTCATGGAAAAATATGTAACACGTACACAGAAAAAAACTAGGGTTTCAATTTTGTTTCAACCCATTTTCTTTCTCAACACACTCATTTTGTACTTCAGCAATTTTGGTTATAATGATTAATGTCAAAATAAAAACAATTGAATAGCTTTTTCTGTTTCTATTCCTCAAAATGAATTAACCAGTTTTGGACCAATTTTGTTTCAGCAAGTTATGACGCCGTTTTTTTGTTCCAAATCACGCTACCTGTTGGGTAATGCGGTACGAACTGTGAATTTTATCTGTTTGCAAATTAAAACTAATTTTCTAATAATCAAACGCACAATTTCAGTAAAATCAGATATTTATATTCATTTGCAGTTTTCAAAAAATAAATGTTACGTTATTTTTTGGGCATGATTGTCATCCAAAGTAATGAACATACAATAATTAAAATTTCGGCATTTTACCATTAAAATGGCCATCCGCGCCGCATTACGCTCCTGTGTATAGTATTAAAATCAAACTTCTATTCACAGTAAAAAAAAAATGTTCAAAATGATACCGAAATCAATATCATTTTGATATGCAACAAAAATGACACCGAAATCAAGAGCATTTTGATCGGCCGGAATGAATGATCGACTTTTGAGATCATAATGATCTGATGCGGGATCATGTATCAAAGCAAACCAAGATGGCTGGCGTTCTTAGAGTACTTTAGCTCAAATGCGAGCTTTTTATGGTTTCTGATCGTGCAGTGTACTTGAAAAGTTAAAAAATTAAGGAATTCTGATATTAGAAAATATCACCTGTTAAGTGTAGTTGTCACTTGCGTGTGGTTAGATACAATTTTTAGGTTATGTCGTTATGATATTGGCGCCGAAAATTGACGGCCATTTTGTTAAGTCTGACCAATGACCCAAAAAAGATGATCAAGGTGATACGAATGGACAGATCATTATGATCTCGAGAGTCAAATGATCGTTGGAGCAAAATGCTCTGCAACAAAATTGATCCTTTTTTTTACTGTGTTTGCAGATGTTAACTAACTTCACCTATTTGTGACAACATTCGTCGGAAAAGTCAGAAGATCAATATTAATCAACTTTTAAAATATTTAGAACAAAATACTACAAACTTCAATGATTTTTCCGCGACTGATAAGAATCACCCAAAACAAACTTTTGGCCTTAACAATTAAACAATTACCTAAATTAACCTAATTTCATCACTATTTGACATTGTACTCATAAATGCATATACTGAACCTATCTTCACTCGTTCTCAATATGTACATTTTTCCAAAAGCGATCCCACTGCATTTCCCGCCACGCGGCATTACCCACTTCTGCCTTATATCAGCAAAAGAACGTAATATCAACGCCGCGCCATGGAAAGTAAAATACAGTACAGCAGCCAATTATGTTAACGTGCCAACGACACTTATATGTTCTAGAATCACTTAAAATTCGTGGAAAAATTCACGAAAAAATATTCTCTGTGCAAATAATGTGTAAGGTGGTACATTTCCGCACAGTGTGTAAAGTAACTATTTTGTGCACAGTGTGTGAAGTAACTATTTTGTACACTGTGCGTAAAATTAGGCAAGCGCACTTTTGCGAGTAGGATCTTTACGCACTGAAAAAATGCGTAAAGTTATTCGAGAAATACTTTAAACGTTAATCCACTATGGCTAATTGAGGGCAGATCTAGAATTTATTTCAGGGAGCTGGTGACCGAAGGATAGAGTTAGATTTTACGAAAAGACTTTTTAAAATTGTTAAAAAACCCTTTTAAAACTTTCCATCCCCACAAATAGTGTTTAATTTAAAAAAATAAAGTCTTTTGGACATATTTTAAATCTTGATATATGTACCTGAAAAATTTTTCTAAACTTAATTCATTTTTTACCCAGCTTATTAAATCAGGAATAAAGACACTTTGAAGGGGAAAATCTCCCATGATAAGAACAAAATTTGAAGTATTCCAGAATGTTTTTTCCACCAATACAACACAGAAGAAACTCGATTTTTTTTAACCGCAGCATTTCTACCCGATTTTATGATCAAAGAAAATCTCAGGATTTTTCTGTGAAACATTTCGTCAAATCTCAGATACTGAAATAAAATTTCTTTCCTGAAGTTATAAAGAAAAATAAAATTTAATCATTAATTTTCTTTCATCTCACTTGACCACACCCATAACCGTTCCACGTAACCATTTATGAAAGAAATTGATATGTGAAAGAACCAATAAGTTCCCTAATTTCCTGTTTTACTGCGTCCCAGTCGTTGTATTATAATACCAGTAATTGAAATAAATTCTTTCAATTTGCTAAAATGTTACAAATATCAAAAGAAACGATATAACAGAACCATCAATTTGGTAGAGCTCGTTTCTCTTATTTTTTACATTTCATGAAATAGTATTGTTATCATATCAACTTAGTAAATTTTTTTTTATTTCGTTCCGAAAAAAAATCGAACTTTACTTGAAAATAGGGTTGTTTCCAAAGTCAGATATCAGTTTTCGAATGAATGAATCTTATTGTTTATAAAATTCTAATTTTAAAAACGCCCATAAAATATTTTTACGTATTGTTTACTATTTTAAATTTAATGTTGAAATATGAATTTTCTATCACAATGTCGATTGGAGGACCCCTCTGACGTCAAAGGGGTCGGATTTTCCACCAATCACAGCTTATGTGTCAGTGATTCTATAATATCTTTTTTGTCCGACCCCCCTTGAAAACGCGCTATTGCATGCACGTGAGGCAGGCGTAATGTGGCTGCTTCCAGCCCAGAGCTACATAACATTTTACGCCCGCTAAATAACACTTTACGTCCGCTACATAAAACTTTACGTCCGATACACATACACTGCACCACGCAAGTGAGAATATAAAGGAAATTATCTTTATCTTTAAAAAAATTGTATCGCTGCACCCCACAATCTCCCTTCGGCAAAGTACGCTATTTCTTCCTTTCACTTGTAATCTAAAATTATCAAGTACACAAAACATCATCTATCTGCTTAACATGCTTGTTTTCAAGAAGGGTAGGACAAAAAGTATGGTGTGTATCAAGGGCGTACGGCTATTTTGCCTCGTGCGACTGCCGACCTCGCTTCGCTCGGGCGGTAAGTTCACACTCGTCAAAATATCCTTCTTAACGCCCTCGATACACAATATACTATTTCTGTACCGAAGTTTCGTTTTGGTTATCTACACGTCGAAAATAGAAGTCGCAAAATATTGTTTAAAAAAATGTCGAAGGAGGGTTTCGTAAAAGCCAATAGCGGAAATCCACCGAAAATATTTATATTTAAGGTATCGGTGTATTTTAAGAGCAATTGTGACTTTGCAGGTGCAGAAATACGAGGAGTGAAAATGAAACGGTTAGGTGGCCTAAACTCTTTATCATAAGTTTCGTTAGTTTCCATCAAAGCCACATCGTCACATTGATAATTATGAGAACCTCTGAGTCACGTGACACCCACGTGACACAAACTTGAATAAGTGTTTTCCCGCCTTCAATTTTCAATAATTTTTTTCTGCTAGACTCATCAGAAAAAAAATTTAGAAAGCACCTTGAGTTTAGATTAAAATTATGTATTAACAAATTATTTCATCTAAAATTGCGAAACAACCCTATTACCCACAACAAAAATCACACGTCTGTTTTTTTGTGCAGATGAAATGAATCTATATCTCAAGATTAATTTACTCAGATATTAAATTTTCAAATTAAATTAAAATCCAAGACTTTAAGCGTCACAAATATTAGAAATGCAAATGACATAACGTTTTTAAATTTAGAGTGTACTAGCTGTAGAGCAATCCAAATTTATAATTTTTAAACTTGAATTTTGGAATTTTTCAGCGTGTGATGCCAAGTGAAGAAATTTTACAACTTTGGTATTTATGAAGTTGATTTAGGGCTTCCGAATTTAAGAATTTCTAATTTTTGGGGTTTACTAAATTTGGACCTTCAAGAATTTGAAAATTTAAAACATTCTAATATCCTAATTTTTAGATTTCTGAACATACTGAAAAATAATAAAATAACTCAAATTTGTTTTTGAGTAACCTATTTAACTAGAAGCATAAAATTGTTCTCGGTTTACTAACTAGAACCGCAAAGAAAACTAATGAACGAGTCTCACATTCGTTCAGGTGAGCAAGTGCGAATGTGAGATAAATATCTAGAATAAGTATCTCATTTCTCTCAAAATATGATCATTTATTCTATCTTGAAAAAAAATTTCGGCAAATTAAGATATTTACTATAAATGGAGAAACCATAATAGGAAATGTAGCGGATAGCTAGGTATATATAGGATAAATTCCTAAGCATCAATCCCTCGGATCTGGAAGAAAACTCAAGACCTAGTGAGTCACCGAGCTCCTCCCATATAACAAGCGAAGGTTAAAAAATTTACTTATCCGTTAATTTTCCCACGAGCTACGTGCGAGTGCAAATGTATAAAATAGTAAGTGCTCTTACTATCACAGTTATTATCATTCATGTCTTCTACGATCAAAACACAATTCTCCGATTCTTACACTAAGTTAAAGATCTTTCTAGGTTATCTCAATTGAACTTTTTTTAGGATCATTTGAATTCATTATCTGAAACTTTTAACTAAACTCTACGTACTGTTGTGCCGTGAAAAACAAAAAGGGGGTCAATCCATTTCCTGAATATCAAAGTTGTGGGGGGGGGGCCGCCCTGGCGAGGGGGGGGGGGATAACGGAGAGTTCTCCCCGGGCCCGGATTTTCCGGAACTGTTAGAACATAACTTTAAAAAAAAATAAAATTATTTATTAATTATATTGATTGCGATTGTGATTATTTTAACAAAAAATAATACTATGAAAGCATAAAAGCTAAATTTTCAAAATTACAAATAGGTGCCCGTCACTCCCACCTCCCGGGCCCGGTTTTTCTCTCTTCGAGCCTGGGGGGGGGGGGGGGGGTCTATTGATTTTGATGAAACTTGGGAAAACTTTATTGTTAAGTGAGTAAACATTGTTTAAAGATTCAAAATTTCAAAATTCATGGAGCTACAGGAGTTTGAATTTTGAGACCTGAGTTTTTTGAAAACACCATATCTCCCAAGCCGCTGATTAAATTTTAATGATTTTTGCAGGTGTAGCATATAATTTATAGACCCTTTAATTGCTATTCAAAAAGAAATACATCAAAAACGGGCTGAAAAATCACAAAACAATTTTTGATTCCATTTTTCCCTCTAAAGCATACTTTTTTTTCTTTTTTAATAGAAATATTTCGAGTCCCTATAATTTTCTGCATCGTTAAAAAAAAATTGATGGACACTCTTTAACTTTCCGAGATTTTAACTTTTTAGTGCAGCCGCGCACAGCCTTACTCTCCACGCGCAACGACAGGCACAGTAGGAGGACATCAAATAACGAAGTTCCAAATAACTTTTATAAGGCAATTCTTAATTGATTTTAGATTTTATTTTTTTAGAAAAATTTAGAATTAACTTTAGAATCGATATGTGGAAGCGACTTTTAAATTTTTTTTGTATAAAATTGTATATTAATGCAAATAGCGAACAAATTTTGATTCTTTCCATTCTCTTCCATCATTTTGTTTTAAGCTAATTATAATGTTTAATAGTAAACAACTGAACATAATCGATTGTTCGTTCACAATATAATATTTTGGCCATCGAATGACTTGCGTTTACCGACCAGGTGTAGATGGTCATAAAAATTTTTCATTCGATATTATTTGTTAAGTTTAAAAACAAATTACATAAATAAATACACATTAAGAATGTTACAGGTAGACATTTTTTTTAATTCTCTGCAATTTAAATTTTCAATATGTCTATTGATATGAAATTTTTTATTCAATATCATTTGTTAATTTCATAAACAAATTACATAAATACATGCTTAGTGTTGATTTTTAAAAATAAAAAGGAATCATATATATCTTAATTATTGTTGAGTGTTGTTACCAGTAAAGCTTAGTAATAACTTCTCGTCATTTGACATCCATTCTTAATTTTATAAACAAACAACTGAACATTACTGGTAATTTAATTTAGGGCAAATTGAGAAAAAACGATTTTTCTCTACCTATAGATGTCCACAGGATTTATTTTTGTATATAATTTGTTTATAAAATTAACAAATAGTATCGTGATTAAGTGTCATTTATCAATAAAAGGAAATAATTTTATCGCCAAAATATTACATTAAAAACGAACTCTCGATAATGTTCACTATTGCATTTCTTGTAGACTTGATTCTTCACATTAATATGTTAAGGTCCTCAAACTCCTACATTTTTCAATTTAATTTCTTTTGCAACAATATATAAAAAATATAGAGATTAAATTAGCAATTTTAAACTCTTTTCCACTTAACACAATTGAAACTATTTCAAAAATGGTTCTCAACCACAAAAAGTTGTTAACAGGGAATATATTTAAATGTTTATAACAAATATATTAAACAAGCTCCCCAAAGGAACATTTATTCGTAGCAATTTTTCAAAATTAAGTTATGTTCCAAGCAAGTTAATACTGATCTTTAATCAAGATTTGTAGCTAATACTTAAATTACTAATTGTTGTAAACAATTTATTAAATAAATATGCAACAATTACACAGCTCCACAAAAAAATCGAGAAAATTACCCCTGGAGTCTGACTATGTCTATCATATGTTTTCGGGGTCGCTGAATACAAATTCGGGGTCCATTTAACCCCATCAGGTCAGGATTTTCCATAACCTTAAAAAATAGGCCCAATAAATCATCTATCCATTGACCACTCAATCCCAATAACCCCATAACCCCTCAACCAGGGGTCTTCAAAAGTAGATCCTGTATCTACTGGCGATCCCAGGCCAATAGGTCGGATCTACTAAGCTTCGACCCAGAACTCCAACTGGGATTTTTTTCTGAGGGGTCACAAATTTTCTCTAAATTTCCTTTCGAAAAAAATGGTAGATCTTGAAAATGGTCGGGCGATCCTGGGTCACGCTGCACCTGTAGATTGTGGAGATCCCTGCCTTAAACCCATAACCTCAAAATGTCATAACCCCAAAACTCCCGAACCCGGCAAAAAAGAGACATATGCGCGTGGAAGCCTTGGAACGCAGTAGGTTCGAGCCATGCATGCTTCTTGAGCCTTAAGCCCACATTCTTCAATAACCCCATAACTCCGAAAACCCATAACCCAGTGAGAATAGCCTTATGTACGAACTCTTATAAGTCAAATCTTCGGACATCATTGCTGTGCTCCTTTTTCGTGTTTCTGCAATCCAGGGCACCTCCACGTGGTTGACGGTGGGCAACGGAGTTATTCCGTGATCCGACAGAGACCCTGGACAACGGCGTTTATGCCGTCATGGCAAACACACGAAACAAGTTTACGATGTAGGGGGGTCGGATCCCCAGTATCGGCGGCTGGTCAGGGCCGGTCCACAATGAGAGTCGTAAGCGTCGACGTTCGAACGTATATGCGTATTTGACGTCATACGCACGTTGTTACCAACGGTCGCAGCGAGAAAACGAAAAATGCGAAACGGCGAAACTGCTCGGATAATTGGCAACAACGTGCGTATGACGTCAAATACGCATATACGTTCGAACGTCGACGCTTACGACTCTCATTGTGGACCGGCCCTCAGGGTGAGAAAGCGGGCCCACAGAAGCCTACTACGGCCTCGTCTTTGTTCCTGGGTTCGACAAAACGTAGGTTCTCCCAACGAAAGTCTTGTTCTCACCGGGTTATGGGGTTTCGGAGTTATGGGGTTATTGAATAATGTGGGTTTAAGGCTCAAGAAGCATGCATGGCTCGAACATACTGTTTCCCAGGGCTTCAACGCACAAATGCCTGTTTTTTACCGGGTTTTGGCGTTATGGCATTTTGAGGTTATAGAGTTAAGGGGTTATGGGTGTAACGGTTTAAGGGGTTATTGGGATTGAGTGGTCAATGGATAGAGGATTTATTGGGTTTTTGGGCATATTTGTTAAGGTTATGGAAAATCCAGACGTGATGGGGTTAAATGGACCCCGAATTTTGATTCAGCGACCCCGAAAACATATGATAGACATAGTCAGACTCCAGGGGTAATTTTCTCGATTTTTTTGTGGAGCTGTGTTATTATTGTTAATAACAAGTAGCATAAACAAACAGCATGAATTACCATTTTTGTGTGAAAACAAATTATTTTTCTCATGAAAGCTTCTTGAAAGCTAGTTAATATTTGATGTAGGGTCGACAGGGGTAAGTGTGATAACGGGGTTAGTGTGATGAAGAGAAAATTTGGAATAAGAAACCAATTACTCATTAACTTTTTTATTACTATATGATTATTATATCTCTTATTATTTGCAGGAAAAAGGTAGCTATCATTAGTTATTCCTTTAATCATTTATTTTTGAAGTAAATTAGATGCTTTTAGAAAACTTCAATTCGTAATTTTGTCAATTGGTCTTTTGATTTGAATTTTTCCTACATAAAACATCTTTTGTTGCATTTTTTTTAGGAATTGAGGAAGATATTAGTTTTTTCTTCAATATTCATTGTTTTTTCAAAATTTTTACATTTTTATTATTTTTAACAAAGAGTCTCGTCGCCCCGAAATTCGGGATGAGTAGTGAAATATTTTTCACAAACTTGGCTAGTCGTCCCGAATTTTCGGCACGACTAGTGCATCCCCTTTTCCAACTCCCGACTCTCTTAAACTGAACCAGTGAAATTGTCACTGGTCGAATCAGAATTTTTATTGAACTAAAATAGCGCTACTGATTCTACCAGTGACGCCAAATAATAGATTGAACCAGTGATATAGCGCTCCACGCGGGCAAGACATGAACCTCCAGTCGTCTGGTACGCGCGCGTCGCCGGTCAGGTCTTGGCATTTCTCGAGTGAAAAAGAACCTTATTGTGTACTAGTGCTTATTTTATAAATATTTGGCGCCTGGCTGCAATGAGCATGGGATATAATATCTTTCGCTGGATAGTGGGAGGCCCCTGGCAACTTGGGTTTGACTTTGAGCGACGCGACACGTTGATATAACGACGGGTCTTCCCACAATTAGACGCAACATATTATATCCCATTATATTGCAGCCCGGCCTTAATTTATTATTGTAAGAGTAAAGTGCTGTTTTTAAAAGATAATTTTACAACTGCTACCACAATAGTGATGAATGATAAGTGTCATACCTAAACAGCTGACAGACAGCAAGGCGTACGAGCAAATGACTCCTGGTACTGAGAAACCAGTGATTCTCACTGATTGAACCAGTGCCGGAACTCCACTGAATGAACCAGTGAATTCTCACTGATTGTCAGTGACAAGCTTCTGGCTGTTTCAACCAGTGAGATTTCACTGGAAATCAGTGAGATTTCACTGGTTCATTTAAAGAGAGCAATTTTTCGGGACGACTAGACGCGGCCTATTTTTAATGATAACCTATGACCCAGTAATAAATTATAAATAAGACGAAGGGGTACATAAGTGTGATATCTATTTTTTGTTTTTCTTTTTCATTGTGGAATACGAAAATCTGTCAACAGTTCAAGGTTAGTTGGAGAGTTTAATGAACCGCATTTTTGGAAAAAATGAAAGTAGATAATAATTTCTAAATAACATTTTAATATATATATATATATAAATAATTCTTAAATCAATTTAGATATCATAAAGTTTAAAAAAAGTACGTTATTCTTATAAAAGACGAGAAATTGAAAGAAAACTATAAATTATAAAAATCAGAGGATGTTTGATCTTTAGCTGCAAAAGTACCAAAGATAATTTTGGCAACATTTTAAACAAGAATCTTATCAAATATTTGAAATATCATTGACCAAAGTATAAATTTATAATTTCGTATCACATTTACTCCTATCAACCCTACATGTTACATCAAAGTTATAATTTTTACGAACAAGTTGTTTAAAAAATTCATAAATTCCACATCAGCACGTTGAAAGAAGCAGCAGCTTTTATCGCCTTTATTTAATACCGCCCTGACATTGTCATTGGTAAATTAACATAAAGAAGTTCTGCCGAAAAGAAAAATGTATAAATTATTATAAATCATTATGCCAACAGCCATACCACGCTGAAAAAACCAGTTCTCGTCAGATCACTGAAGTTAAGCAGCGTTGGGCGCGGTTAGCACTTGGATGGGTGACCATTCGAGAAAACTGAGTGCTGTTGGCACATCGTGGGTGTGGTGAGCCCACACTTGTAGTTATTTACTACAAGTTATCAACCTAGAAACACTACCCGAATCGGGTAGTGTCACGCCTACCCCGAAAGGGAAATGGCTTAATGGTATACATACATTAAATGCTGTATCAGAATTTTATGTAATTATAACGAATGAACATTTTATGTACTTACAGTAAAAAATTACGTTACACAACTGTAATGCGCATCCTTAATAAAAATATTTCGCATGATTTGTCTACAAATTATAATTGTGACAATGTTAATACACTGGAACCTGGATTTGAGCACAGTTTCGGTTCTGGCCTTGGACTCGAATCCAGGGACTCTGAACGAAACATCAGGGCCGTGAGAACGCTGAGAATGAACTGACGCAACGTGACGCAGTTATCCAGCTAGGCCGTTAGGGTACAGCGCTTTCTCGCTATGCTACTGTTTTTTTCACGCATCACTGAGCACGGCACATCCCCCGCGGCATTAGTTCTCGGAACACACAACTCCAGTTTACTGAAATACGGGTTCCAGTGTATCATTTAATATTTTTTTACCACTTAAAATCTTGATAAAAATGAATAATAACTAGCTTTTTGGAAATCTTTCAAGAAGATATAATAGGCAAAATATTTTTTTTTTCAATAAGAAATGTTAATTATATTAATTTAGTTGTAAGTATACTGGAACGTAGATTTCCGCAAACTGGATTTGCGCGTTCCTAGAATTGCTCTCCTCAGCAATTTGGTGATGAGGGGAGCTACAGGACCGAGAGAAAGGCGGCGCTCAGTCAATTGTGACAAACAGCAGGAGGGCCGCACTCTCAGCGCGATAGTTGCGTCAGATTGCGCCATGCGTCCAAATCCAACAGAAATGATTCATGCGGCACTGCCTATTTACGTTCGGAACAAGCGAATGTTGCGTTCGATTTATGTGAAGGCCATTTAGGATCATGGCCGAACAGGGCACAAATCCAGGTTTCAGTGTACTTTAATATTTAGTTTAATTTTAACTATGTCGAGAACTATTTATTGTTTGTATCAATAATGATGGTTAACAAAATAAAGCAATTAAAAAGTTTACTTTAATTTCTAAATAGTTATTTGAGTTTAGCTGTGGTTTGAATGTTACTTAACCTTTCGGCAGTCGCGCTGTTGTAAAAAGTACAACAGTACCGATTTTTTTGGTACAAGTCGCAACTCGAATGCACGGGAGACGTGAGACCGCCATGTATGCCTTCCCCCACTCTTCCCTCACCACTTCACTCCTCAAAAATACTAACATCGATTTTTGGTCTCCAACCCTTAACGTTCAAAATCAACCCCCTTGACACGACGCATATATGACTTTGTCAAAAAACAATCTTTTTTAGAATTTCACAGTGTGAATAGAGTCTCTGATTTTTGGGCTCCTCAAAAATTCCAACACCCAATTTTGGGCTCCTACCCTTAACGTTAAAAAGCAACCCCTTGGTACCAGGCAGATGTGACTTTGTCAAAGAATTATCTTTTTTAGAAATTTACTTTGTAAATGAAGTTTCTCTGCTTGGTGGGTTTCCTGTCACCACTACGTAGCGCGTCCTCAGGTTGCGGATAGAGGAACGGCCCGTGAGGCTGAACAGCCCCTAAGGTTAGCTGCGAATACAAGAATAAGCAGTCGCGGACAGCCGATAGGAACCAGTCGTGTCTGTGGTGAATTCAGCACTGGTAGAAAATAGGTACACGACAACCATGGCTTGGGAGGACCCACCCATTCGCGTTCATACGCAGTGGGTGGGTTCTGGCAAGCCGAGGTGCAGCGTGTATCCACCTAGAAACTATACCCGAACCAAAACTAAAAATCTTGTAAGGGAAAAATCCTGCTGCCCATTGGACACTGCAGCGATGACACTGCCCGCAAGGGATGTGTGGAATGATTCGCCTGCATAGGGCCAAAGGGGTATTGATGCCAGTAGGCGCGCTGCCTTGCAGGGGGACGTTAGGGTACGAGGATGAAACTGTAATGTGTCTGACGACAAGTTGACATGGTCCTTGTCAGAGTCGGAAAGCTCCCATACTTAGACCTAGGGAGGTATGGGGGTTATCACTCCTGGGACAGTGGACTCACCTACGATCGGAATAGGATCCTAACGTGCGGATTATCTTGAAACTACCATGGCTAACTTACAAAAACAAAAAACTACAGTTAAAGATCTAAGGGTGGGAACTCTAAACGCGCGTAGTCTAAAAACTGGCCGACTTAGCGAACTCATTAAGATAGCAATTGAATACAAAACTGACTTAATAGCACTTCAAGAAACCTGCTGGTCGGGCGATTTCGCGTCAATTTCTAAGGATGACTATACTTTTCACTATGGGGGAGCTAAGGGGCAAAGACTGGGGACTGGTTTTCTTATTAATAAACGAATTTCGCAAGCACTTATCGATATGCAATTCATTAACGACCGGTTATCATACATTGTACTAAAGGGTAATTTCAGCAAACACGTATTAATCAATGTGCACTGCCCCACCGAGGACAAAGACGAAGACACTAAAGATCTTTTTTATGAAACAATCGAGCAGGTTTTTGACAAGTTCTCAACGTTTGACGCAAAAATAGTATTGGGGGACTTCAACGCGAAAATTGGAAAAGAACCAATGTATAGGCCTACAATAGGATCAGAAAGTTTGCATGACGTCAGTAATGATAATGGAACCAGAGTAATAAACTTTGCAGCTTCAAAGAACCTCGTTGTCAAAAGCACATATTTCAAGCATAAAAATATACATAAGGCCACCTGGACATCACCAGATGGTAAAACTCACAATCAGATTGATCACGTTCTAATAGACAGAAGACGTCATACAAACATTCTCGATATAAGATCGTATAGGGGAGCGGATTTAAATTCAGACCATTTTCTCGTGATAGTAAAACTAAGATCTAGGCTAGCGCTAAGTAAGAAAACAAGCCGCACAGAGCCAACAGTTCGTTTCAATATAGATAAGTTCAAAACAGCAACAGAAACATTAAATTACCAAGTTGAGATTTCTAATAGTTTCGACGCTCTCCAAGAACAGAGAGACGATAACAATAATCGCGAGGAGGACCCGGAAACCCTGTGGAGCAATACGAAAAAGGCGATAAAGGCAGCCGCGAAACTTTCGATAGGTTTTAAGAAAGTAACCAAAAGCAAACCATGGTTTGACGAAGAGTGCAAACTCTGGTTTGAGAAACGTCGGAAGGCCAGACTAAGTAGTTTACAAAATAAGTGCGATCAAACACATAAGAAATATCTCGAGATTAGCAAAAGTACAAATAGGCTCTATAGATCCAAGAAAAGGGAGTGGGAAAAGAATAAAATACTAGCAATAGAAGCGCATAATAAACAAAATAACCCGCGTGAGATGTACAGGGGAATCAATTTTATAAAGAAAGGCTTTCAAAGTAGAACGGAAGAAATGAGGGACGAAAATGGCAATCTAGTAGCCGATGCGACAGAGAGACTGAATTTATGGAAAGATTATTTCGATAAACTATTAAATGTACGCGAAGCCCCCGTTGAAGGTAATCTCGGCGAAATCCACACTGCTGATCTATTAATTAACGATCCTACTGATATAGAAATAGAAATGGCCATCAAGAAGTTGAAAAATAACAAAGCCGCGGGCATCGATGACCTACCGTCAGAACTGATAAAAAATGGAGGCCCTTGCCTCACAAGGCAAATTTGTAAATTGATACGCGCAGTTTGGAAAACAGAACGCATGCCGGAAGAATGGAATACCTCTATCATTATTCCCATCTTTAAAAAAGGCGATAAAACTAACTGTAACAACTATCGGGGAATTTCACTTGTGCCTTCGTGCTACAAGATCCTGTCTAATGTTATCCTAAGTAGACTAACTCCTTTTGCCGAGGAAATCATTGGGGATTACCAGTGTGGATTCCGCCGAAACCGATCTACAAGCGATCAAATGTTTACAATTAGACAACTGTTAGAAAAGAAATGGGAATTTAAAGAAGCAGTACATCAGCTATTTATCGATTTTAAAAAAGCTTACGACTCTATTATACGCGCGCGAATGTACTGGATCCTAGAGTCCTTGGGTGTGCCAAGAAAATTGGTTAGACTTATCGAAATTTGCTTAAGCGGCAGTAAGGGTAGAATACGCGTAAACGGTAGTTTATCTGAAGAGTTTTCGATCCGCGATGGCCTGAAACAGGGCGATGCACTTTCGTGCGTCCTTTTTAACTTAGTTTTAGAATACGTGGTTAGGCAAGTGCAGGCGAATCCGACCGGTGCTACCCTCAATGGGGTAATACAAATTCTTGGATATGCGGATGCTCTCGACTTACTAGGGGATGATAAAGAAACGGTAGCTAAAAATGCAGAAATCTTGATCGCAAAAGCCAAAGAGATTGGCTTGGAAGTTAGCGAATCGAAGACAAAATATATGACCGTCGTCAGGTCCGGACAAAGTAATCAAGACGGGGATCTAATGGCCGGAAATATGAAATTCGAAAGGGTTAACGAGTTTAAATACCTCGGGTCTATTATAACTAGCGAAAATAAGATTAAAACGGAAATCAATGCGCGGCTACACGCTGGCAATAGGTGCTATTATGCAGCAAACACGCTACTAAAATCGCGATCGCTATCTAGAAACATCAAAGTAAGAATTTACAAAACGATAATAATGCCGGTCGTCATGTACGGGTGTGAAACGTGGGCGCTGACGAAAGGAGAAGAGAATAGGTTTAGAGTTTTCGAGAATAAAGTACTTAGAAAAATCTATGGTCCAAAAAGGGACGAAGAGACCGGCGAGTGGAGAAAACTGCATAATAATGAGCTGCACGCTCTCTACGGGTCAGCAAATATTAATAGAGTAATGAAAGCGCGTAAATTAAGATGGGCGGGGCATGTAGCAAGAATGGGCAATGAAAGAACAGTGGCGCAAGTTTTAAGAGGGAGACCGACTGGTAAGAGACCCCTAGGCAGACCGAGAAACAGATGGGAGAAAAATGTAAGGGATGATCTAAAAGAACTAGGACATGATTACTTAAACTGGATGGAGAATGCACAAGATAGAGATGTGTGGCGGTCTCGGGTAGATGAGGCAATGAACTTTCGAGTTCGAACTGCTAATCTATAATAATAAATGAAGTTTCTGATGTCTGAGACTCAGAATTTTACATGGTGAATAGAGTCTCTGATTTTTGGGCTCCTTGAAAATTCAAACTCGAATTCATCGATAGGCAGTTGATTTTTTAGATCTAGGGGTGGTTTTTGCAAACAAAAAATCAAGCATTCGTGAGCCCAAGAAAAGCCCAACACTACTTTCTATTTTGTTTTTTCCATTTTTGAGTTTTTACTCAGGGGTTGTTTTTTTGTACGTAGGGTGGTTTTTGATAATTTTGTTTGGTGCATTTGAGAGCCCAATATAAGCCAAAAATTACGATGAACTCTATTTTGTTCAGATTTTATTTTTGACAGGAGGGTGGTTTTTTTGCACATAGGGGGTGGTTTTTTGAATTTTTTTTCCGTGCATTTGAGAGCCCAAAATAAGCCCAAAATTGTGGTCTACTTTGTTTCTTCCTAGTTTGAGTTTTTATTTATGAGGTAGTTTTATTTCCGGTAGGGGTAGTTTTTGGAAATTGTTTGTTGGCGCGTTCAAGAGCCCAAAGAAATCCCAAAATTCTGTCGTCTTTGATTTTTAATTTTTTCAAATATTGATATAGGGGAGGTGCTGGCTTGAGTCAAGTCCACACCAAATTTGAATTTTCAAAAAAAGTAGTGGAGCCCAAAAATCGGCAATACAGCCGAAAAAACACCCAAAAAGCCAAAAATTCTGATACAGAAAAATTTGGAAATTTCGATTGCAGAGGTGCTAGCTTTATGGACCTCAATAACACAAAACATGGGTGTTGTAAAAAGTACAACGCGCGACTACTCGTGTGAACAGAATGGGCGCGACTACCGAAAGGTTAAACTGATGCTAAAATTAAGATTTAGTGTTTATATAAAATTATAAATAATAAAATTCAACAGGTTTTTGCCCTGATATTGACCTATGCCAGTGTTTTAGCTGTTTTGTTTGCTGCACTACTCTTCAATAGCGCCGTAATATTTGCATAATAATCGTGTAATAACGCGTAATAATGCGTAATCGGGATTACTCCGTATAGGTTTTTGACGAGTGATTTCCCCCTCTATTTGCGATTTGTCACTTGATTCGCAATTCTTTTCCATTTCAATACATTGATAAAAACGCGAATCGGGAGGCCAAATACCAAATGTAGTTACAGCTTCCTTGTATTATAGTAGGAAAAATGTAAATATGGAGAAACATAGGGATTTCAAAAGTTTGAACTATCATCATTGGATATATATATATATATATATATATATATATATATTAAAAACAGGCGTGCAATCATTGGAAGATGAAATATAATTAATTCCTTTGTAATCCTTTTGGGAGTTCCAATTTAGAATTCTTTTCTGGGGTTTCGAAACTTATGCTCAAAATAATATTGGGATAAGAAATGCACTCAGTACCTACGGTTTTCAGAAAGAGATTTTGTTAATGTAAATAAAATTGATGGAGTGAGGAACGTTTTTCGATCGTAAAAATGAAATGACTGAAAATTTCTCTGTGAGATCTCAGGGATTATACGTAGATTTTTTTCAGCATCCGAGACGCATAAAAAAAGTCGGCGAAGAGGCTCTTCAAAAGAAAGATCAGACGAGGGGGTTACCCGGAGGCGAGATCACGAGTGAGTATATACAGAATACATGTATGTCTCTCCTGCCATGCATTTCTCTTCTGGATACCTCCGTAGAAAGGCGGAGAAACCTCTGGAAGTTCGGTAAGCACGATCTCAACTTCATCTCGCCGTAATGCGCGCACCAGGTCCGTATTCACGGGCATAAAACACCTGACGACCCCAAAAAACACCTGCAACAGTAATATGAATATAAGTTATAATTTAATCTGATTATCGGAACTGAAGATAAAGTAAATACTGATAACAGGCCTCAAAGTCCGTACTCTCTAAATCCGAATTAGTATAAATGTTACTAATGCAATTAGTAGTATTGTGTCGGACTGCTAAATTAGTAATTTTACCACTTTCTACTAAATAAAACGGTAAGATTTAAATTACTAAATTAATTAGTAAGGGTATTCTACTAATCTGTTTAGTAGTACTAACTTACTAATTGGATAAGTAGCAATGAATTGCTGGGGAAACATAATTTAACTTTTTTTTAAATACATTCTGCTGGTTTTTGAGTTTTCCTTTAAAAAAATGTAATGTTTTCTCAATTTATATTCTAAGCTTATATTGTTATATTAATAATAATTGTGTATAAACAGTCTCCCGTTGACGTAAGACCACTTCAAGAAGTTAGGTAAAGCATAAATTCAAATTTGGACTAGTATAGTATCCTGATGATTAAACAAAATTTAAAGAAGTTAGATATAAGTGAAGGGATTTTAGTAAAAAGCATTAAGTAATACAAAAAAAACATTTCAGGAAATCAAAACAGCGTTCTTAAAAATTAAATATTAAAATTAATATAATTTTATAAAATCGTTAATATGTATAAAATAAAACTGGATTTTTCTCTTTACAATTTTAATATTTTATAAAAAGTAAAAAAATTGTTTTCTCATAGCATTATCGAGAAACTGATTGAACAAAAACTAAAAGATAATTTTTCAAGACAAAATTAATTTTTAAATTCTTGAATCGAATGTCGCTATTAGTTTTTACGTATATCGCATTTTCAAACAATTTAAAAATTATAATGTTTCTTACAAAAATGTACGATGGAATTTTAGAGAATGTTGGAGCCAATAAAATATGTTTTGAAAAAAGTTGCACTAACATGGTTTTGTGAAGAAAAAAGAACCTTCAATTATAAGTTCAAATTTATTTTGAATATACCACTGAAAGTAAATGGCGTCTCTCAAATAGCGCAGGCCTATGCACGCTGCTGCTGCATGCAATGACGCCGTGAAGTAGATAGGCAGGGAGCGTTCTGGCCCGATTAGTGTTAATGAGTGCCTGTGCTGACATGAAGGCCGTTTTGCTAAGATTCTAGAACATTCTCAAAGGTCCCTGATGACCTCACAGAATAATATTGCGCAATTGTAAGAGCCGAATTCATGTAAACAGGTTCAAGGTTATTACGAGAAAAACAATAATGATTTATTGCTTCCTTATAGATAAAACATTCATTTAATGTGCAAAATATGCAGGCGTATATATGTGAAATTTGATATGACATCCTGTTTTTCTCTATATGAATTTGATTTGTTCTGATGAATCAGGTTGCATCCGATAGTTACTGCAGTTTAAGAATTGTAAGAGCTGAATTCATGTAAACACGTTCAAAGCTATTACGAGAAAAAAAAGGATGATTTATTGCTTTCTTATAGACAAAACATTCATTTAGTGCACAAAAGATGCAGGGGTAGAGCTGAATTCATCTAAACAGGCTCAAGGTTATAACGAGAAAAACAAGGATGATTTATTGCTTCCTTATAGATAAAACATTCATTTAATGCACAACAGATTCTACAGCTGTAGTGGTTCGTGTCCGTGCTAACTTTCTAGAATATTCTCGATGACATAAAATTATACTGCACAATTTCTGGAAAGAATTTCTTTTGTCAACAACTTCAAGGTTATTTTTTTAATGACGCATTACATTTTGCGTTGCAAAAATATATATTTCAAACGTGTCGATTATAATACAGAACGTTCTGTAAACACGCTCAATGTTATAACGATTATGATGGATGATTTATTGCTTCCTTATAGATAAAATATTCATTTAATGCACTTATTTTACATTTAATTACTTATTTTACATTTAATTACATTTTGCGTTATAAAAAAATTATATCCTAAACGTGTCTATTATAGTGTAAAACATTGTTGCATCATATGATGCAATATTGTGCAATTTCGAGAAACGAATTTTACGTGTGTATAGGTATAGAACGTTCTAAAAGAGTGTTGCATCATATAATGCAATACTGTGCAGAAGTCTCCAGAAATTTGTTAGAGGGAGGTGAGCGTATATAAAAGGAGACCAGATCTTCTCTTTCATCAGTTTGTTGGCAGATGTCAGATTGTGAGGAAGAAAATCAGCAAGAGCTGTAAAGTCATTTAAACATTTAAACTTTTTCTGAAGAACATTCGAGAACTTAAACAAGTGCTACAAGTCCGAACAAACTTAAAAACTGTAACAAGGGAATTTAAAACTGTGAATCTTGAAGATAACAAGCAGTGAAAAAGAAAAAATGGATTTCGCAAAATTAAACAAAACCGCTCTCAGTGAAGACTTTCTTCCAACAAAGATGCTGACAGACCTAGAAGTTAACAAAGAATACGAAATAACAGACATCAAGAAAGCTAAAACAACAAGATCAGAGAAAACAAATTCTCCTTTTTTCTACCTTAAAGAATTGCAAAAATGTTTGAAGAGGATGAAAACCTGTTCATGCAAACGAAGAAAGCCTGTGAAGATCAACACCTTGAAATGGTGTATTTGGGTGGACGCTTCAATTCCGTCGAATTTATGAAGAAGAATACATAAAGTGTACAGTTTTCAACTATCGCTCAGTGTTTGAAAGCCTTCAGTGTGATCAACATCGTCATCATGTCTCATACACCTCGAAATCAAATGTTACATGCAACTACATACAATCTGAATTCATCATTCACAAAGCAAATTATCATCGATGCTGATTTAAAAAAAGACGGAAAGCTCTCCTCATCAGTGAAACTGTTAGCCAGTAATCCTCGTGCAAGTATCACCCTGACTCCTGAAGAGTGGAAATTATTCAAAAGTTACTTCAACCTCAGCCAGTCATCCTCGTGCAAGTATCACCCTGAATCCTGAAGAGTGGAAATTATTCAAAAGTTACTTCAACCTCATTTCACTGTTCTTTGATGGTCAAGAGAAGCAGCAATGCATCGACTGTGGAAACTTCCGTATACATATGACCACATCTTTTGGAGATTATATAGTGGCTTTGGAGCAGATTCAAGAAACCCAAAAATATTATCCGTTTGTACTACAAGATACAACGTTTGCTGTTCTCCAGGAAGTCAGTATTTGTATCGACCGGTATCTTCTGGAACAGAGTGTTATGCCTTTTCAACGTATAAAGGATGTCATCATTGAAACCATCGCTGAAGGTGTTTGGTGTAATATGAAATCACCATCTATGAAAAGTGTAAAATCTTATATACAACAAAATTATACAAGTTTAAAGGATAATAAGACAATGAAAAAACTTATATTTACTAATCTCATGCGATCTGAAAGGCTGTGATTACTTTCTATAATCAGAATGTGTGTGAAGAAGTGATTGAGAAGTTAGCATAACTCAGATGTGTGAATGGTACCTTTGTACATTAAAATTTCATGTACTTTATTAGTATAAAAATCTAAATAAATATAATTTAAACCGAATTCGCCTTTTTTCATTCACTAGATTAAGGGTAGGTAGATGTGTAAGTAAAAAGGTCTATATGATTGAAAATAATCAACTTTATTCAGAAAGAACTTAATATATTAATACAAGGATACTTACAAGCTAGACTTATCTATCCAACTATTGGCAGAGTCGTCAAAACCTAACCATTTTACACATAGCTTATTTCCACGTTTTTCAGTACTTTATCCACAAGACAAATGAATCTTCTAGTTGCAAAACCGGCCATCTCCAAAAAACATAATTGTTGGGGAAAGCTGATTTTCTGTCACATTTAGCCAGAAAAAGATGGGAACCAAAACTCTTTGGTTGTTAAAGACATTAGGACAGTATGTTTCAAAACACTTTTACTATTTCTTGCTTGATTAAAAGGAACTTCTTCCACTAACTTCTTTATCCTTAAGTATGTAGGTGAACACTACACAAAACGAGCGGCCATTTTCAGCATGTAGATTTGACCAGTAATGCAGCAAATTCGTGATTTTTGAGCGCATGTAAAACAGGGATTTGAGTGCTTTTTTTAGGGTTTCTTGTTTCCAGTTGATTAAAAAGTTGACTTAGGACTAAAAAAACTGAAAAAATGCATTTCCCAAAGTCTAAGAGTTGGCCGGTTTTGCAACTAGACGATTCGTCTGGATGTCTAACATTGCCAAGTTCTTGTTTATAAAAACTACCTGCAATAGCTTTAGCTTGATAATCTTTAAGCATATACGTCACTGATTCAGTATTCTTAACATGACTGATGGTAAATATTTCAGTTGTCCAATTCGGTGTGTAGCCTTTCGCAAAAACATGCTTAAATTTACTTATACGTACTTCATCTCCAAATTTAAATTTAGCCTTCTTAACTGCTTCTTTCACGTAATTGACAAAAATTTTACGAGAAAATCGAATATATAAACATTTAAATACTTATGAAGGAAAAAATAAAAATAAAATGTCGGCGGCGAGAATCAAGCACGCAGCATCTGCGCACAAACAGGGTGCTAAACTCAGAGCCATAGTTCGTGCTCAAGGCAGCCATTTCGAAAATTCGACATAGATTTGTAAAAGGACCTAGCCGGGTAAGCATTATAATGAAATTCCTGTCATAGGTTCGCATTTATGTATAGTAAAATATCTCCCAATAATAACCCTGAAAATTAATGTTTTTGGAACTTATGGAGGGGGAAAGAAAAATCGAAAAAGTGGTTTTTCTCGAGAACGGCTTGACCGATTTCGACGAACAAAATATATGTTGTGGACACTAATAAGGCTATTACAAAAAAAAATTTAAACAATTTTTCGAAAAAAATTACAGGTAAATAAAATTTCCATATTTTATGTAAACATTCCTTAGAATATCCTTCATAACATATATTTTTGGGTAATTTTTTGAAAGGGTGGAACAATGTGAAAAAAATAAAATAAAAATCGCGCATGCAACACTCCGCACCCTTACGGTGCACTGCTTCCGACCGCAATACTTTGGGACACAACCCTATTTCATTTTTTCATGGTGAGAAGTAAAATTTCTCTCAATGATAACCCTAAAAATGCATTTAATTTTTATTTAAAAAAAATTTTCATTTTAAAAAAATTTAATTTTTGACAAAAATTACAGACCAATCAAAATTGTTAATTTTTCAAAAGTTTGTTTTGAGGTTATGTTCTAGAGTGACCACCTCCATATTTTACGTAAACATTCCACCTCCTTTCCTGGACACCATAACCTTGGACTTTTCCGCATTCAACTATAACCTATTCTTATCCAGGTACCTTCTCAGCCTATTCATTGTCTACTTTAAGGCCTCCTCGCTTTTTTCCAGAAACACTACCATATGTCATCTGCATACGCGAGTGATCATATCCTAACCCCTCCTACCCTAACTCCTCCTACCACTCCGGCCTCTAGCCTACTCTCCATATCCGCGATTATAATCGCAAAAAGCGTTGGGCTAAGCGAACTCCCTTGCCTTAACCCCCTATCCATCCAGAAACCCTCCGAAATCCCCTCCCCTCCCCCTATCTTTCGTCTGTTCATATACCTCCCATACCCTCCCGATCAGGCCACTTTCCACTCCCCTCTCCTCTACCCCCCCCCCCACAACCTATTATCGATAGTGCTCCTACCCGCCCTAAAGCCCGTCTGCGTCTCCGGCAATATTCCTTTCCCCTCGACATCCTTCCGCAGCCTCTCCGCCAACAACATCACATATACTTTGTACACTCCCTAACTTCTTGTACACTAAACAGCCACGCTTTGTTCTCTACCGCGTCCAGAGCTGCTGCCTAAAACCTTCTTAACTTTCTTATCTGTTTCTCTATCTCTTCGTCATTTAACTCCTCTCTCTCTACCTTCCTCGTTCTTCTACTCCTCTCATCTCTCTTCCGTGAATCCGAGCCCTGAAACGATTCTTTACGATGTTAGTAGCTGGTTCGAATGATGTAAAACAGAGATTAGGAAAAAGGGTATGAAAAGACTGGGAAAGTAAAGCAAAGGTAACAGTAGAGTTTTGCTAAGAATGAGAGAGACGGAGGGTGAAGTGAAATGAGGTTTCCGAAAACTGCGTAAAGGACAAGTGACAGATAGCATAGAGAAAATGTTAAAAATTCGACCAAGTATGTAAACTTTTCGTTAAGAGTACAAATGGACACGAAGGGGTGCAGATTGTAACGGGATTAAGGTCTAAGTGAACAACGTGAGTAGCTCGTCGAATGATGTAAAATATAGATAAGGAAAAAGTAGAACACGAAAAGGGAGAAAAAGTAAAGTAAAAGCAGAAGTAAAAGAAAAAGTATAAAGGATAAGTAACAGGTAGAATCGAGAAAAAGTTGGTTTTTGAAAGAGGTAGGGAAGTCAGTTGTAGTAGTTCAGGCTATTTCGGCAGCGCTGTATGAAAAGTAGTTTTATGTAACTTTTGTTTTGGTATTAGGGAAGGAATCAGGAGGTTAAAGCCAATTTGAATGTGCTGAAAGCAGTCTTCATTTTTGTTATAAGAAGCAAGTTTAATGGCAAAAGTGTAAAGCAGAGCAAGGGGAAAGTGTTAATGGGGGGTAAAGGGGTGCTAAAACACCATGTGTGAGATGCAGTCGCATTAAGAGACGATAAAGATAATGGTCGTGAGAGAATTACTTTAGGGCTAGAGTTACTGCTTCCGCTAAATGTAAATAATGGTGTGTGGACTAAAGTAGGTTAGGTTAAGTTGGGCCTATAATTTATAATTATGATGTGAATTTGTAAAGGATTTTGAAGACTATCAAGCCTGTAAAAGGGAGACTGTTTATCGCATTTTTTTAATCATTTATGTTTTATTTTTGTTTTATTGGATATTTGTTTCTGATGCGGACTTAAAATTAATTATATTTTTTAAACTGTACATCGTTCTTATTCCTAATTGAAATACAATATTATTCCATTCTTTATTCATGTTTCCATTATTATATCATTTTATTTCTTTCGTTCTACTGAGGTTAGTAATTTCCTTTATTCCTCAATTATTGTGTACTGTTTAGCCCTTTTTTTAAGTAACTTTTTAATTACAAATTTTGTTTTGTTTTTATTTGGTAATTTTTAGAAGTACCCTACAATTAAATAAAAATACAAGGGAAACTATGCAGCAGTTTATGAGATATTTAGCACAATGGGATGTAGTAGTAATGATGGAGACGCGGCTAGGTGAAAAGGGATGGGAAAGAGTAAGACGAAGGTTACCATGTGGTTACAAATGACAGGTTCAAAATGCAAAGTGGAAAAATAATAAAGGCAGAGCAATGGGATGAATAGTGATGAGAATAAGGAACGAATGTATAATAACAAAGGGTAAGAAAGAGATAACAGAACAAAAAGAAGAATTAATGGTGGAAGAGGTAAAGGGAAGGGGAATATACACGCTCAGGAGGAGAAAAGGGAACGGAAATTGATTATGTGATAATGGACGATGAGGTAAGGGAGAAGGTCAAGGAACTAGAGGTAGAGGATTATATAGATTCGGATCACATTCCCATGATAGTGACATTCGGGGATAAAAATGTAATAACAAAATGGATAAAAAGGAAGCAAAGGTAAAAAAAGCAGGATGAGGGGATTGGTCAATAGAAGAAAAATAACAGTTTAAGGAAAAGGTCAGGAATATCAAAATGGGAGAGGGAAATGTGAATGAGGAAATGGAAATAATGATAATGTGAATAAAAAGAGAACACGCAAAGCAAGCACAAGCAAAAAAGAAGTTATTGAAGGAGAAAATAGAAGTGAACGGGATAAGGAATTTGAAGAGAAGAAGCCAGTCTGAAAGGAATTACCAAAAAAGAAAGAGGAGGAAAAAAAAGGATTGAAGAAGTGGCGGAGAAGGCTAGGACGGAAGAAGAGTGTTGGAAGGTAGTAAATAGAGATAAAAAAAGGAAAAGAGTAAACCAGGATATTGAGATGGTAAAATGGAAAACATATTTTATGGATTTGCTAGAAGGGATAGAGAGGAGAGTTAGGAACGGAGGAAAATATGGTAGGGAAAGAGATGAGGAAGAGGACATAACAAGGTAAGAAATAGTCAAAGTGTTTGGAATAATGAAAGATGAAAAGGCACCTGGTATAGATGAGACTCCAAATGAAGTCTGAAAATATGGAAGGACAGAGCCAATAATGAAGAAAGGCAATGGGGAGTAGGTTAAAGATTATAAGGTAGTGACGCTCATTCCAACATTGAATAAAGTATATGTTAATGTTTTATCGGAGAAATTGAAGAAAGAAGATGAAGAAAAAAGATAAAGCCATCGGAAGAGACAGGGTTTAGAAAAAGAATGGTGGTGATGGGCAACATATATCTTCTGAATTATCTGATAAATAAAAGGATTAAACGGGAGAATGGGAGAAGAAAAAATATATACACTAGCATACGCGGACGATATAGTGTTGATGGCAGAGAATGAAGAAGGGATGGCAGGCTTAGTTACAGGATTAGAGAAATACTTAGATGGGAAAAAGTTGAATTTAAATGAAGAAAACACAAAGATAATAAGGTTTAGAAAAGGAGGAGAAGGAAAGAAAGAATGGACTGGGAGATGGAAGGGGGTAAAGTTAGAAGAAGTAAAGGAGTTTAAATATTTGGGATATAACTTGCGAACAAATCGAGATCATAGAGCTCATATAAAAGAAAGGATGAAAAAAACAGTAGTTTGTTTGTTTGTTTGATACGCTGGTATGGCCGGTATTAGATTATAGAGTGGAGGTATGGAAATTAAAGGAAAGAGATTAAGAGTTTACGAGAAAGGTATATAAGGAGGACGCTAGGGGTAGACTTGAGGACACCTGGATATATGGTGAGAGGAAGGGCAAAGTGACAAATAGAGTACTAGAGCGGGAAAGAGGGCATGAAAGTTTGAGACGAAGCTAAGGGAGGGAAAGGGAGGGGAGTTAGCGAAAAATTGTTTGCATGAGGTAGAAGAAAGTATAGAGAGGGCGATATAATTAACAAGATGGGAAAAAGAAAGGAGGGAGTTCTATAGTGCTAAAGATATAGGAAAGGGGAATGGAGTAAGCTAGGAACTGAAGAGAGGGACAGGGAAAGACAATTAATAGGCAGATGAGGGATGATGGATAAATCAAAATATAATAAATGGTATAGGATGATAAAAAAGGAAGGAGTACAAAGTATTTAGAAAAGGGGTAGGAAGAGAGAAGATGGACCAGAACAGCAAGATTTAGATTGGGAAACGATGTAAGGGAAGGGATGTATTGGAAAAAGAAAGAGAACAGAAAGTGCAGAATATGTGAATGGGAGGAGGAAACACGGGAGCATGTATGGCAAATATGTTCAAGAGGAATGGAAGATAAAGGAAGCTGACAAGAGAATTTGGTGAAGATTCCAGGGGAGGATGTATTGGACGATGGGTGAATGAGGAAGTTGCAGGTGACTAGAGATAGAGGAGCGTATGAGAAAAAATAAAACAATAGATGTAAAAATGTAGCGAAATTGAGGCAGAAGAGAAGTGAAAGAAAAAGGAGACGGAAGTCGCTTAGATCAAAAACGTAAATATTTGTAAGTAATGGTTATGTAATAGTAAAAGTAGATTAAGATGCGGATGCGCGCTCTCTCTCTCTCTCTCTCGTTTCGAACTCTCGCTCACTCGTTCACCAGTACGTCCAAAATTGCGCTATCGTTAAAACAGAAGTAAGCTAGGATCTAGATATAAGAATTAATGTAAATAGTTGTGTATATTTCAATACATGGCCTGGACCTGTCCCGATGTTCCTGATTACTCATGTGCTTAGGTAGCTTTTATCCTCTAATTTTGTGTTTGATTTGTCACGACAAGGAATGTGACTAACAGTTTTATTGATCCTGCATATAATCCTGCGAATCTTGTGGATGAAATGAGGTATCGTACTCCTATCTCCGAAATAGAAAAATATCCTGGAATACAAAATTTAAAATATCTATAAAGATATGTCAGAGGCTAAAATTATAATCCGAGAAAATATGCAGGGAGTGAATCCACAATGTAATTTCATTAAAAATTACATATTTTAAATTGTTTTTCATTTTTGAATTTGTAATTTTTCATTTCATAGTTTTTTAAAGACTTTATATGAGGAATAAATGAAAAGGATCGTATTTCAATCAGATGTATAAATTATAATACTAATATTATTTACAAATATGAAATATTGTAATACGAAGAAAGGACGTAGGTATAGGTTAATAATACAGAACAGAATTTTTTTAGAAGACAAACGTTAAGAACATTTGACATAAGTTCATACAAAATCTTCCCCAATTTAGCTATTTACACTTTATTATATCTTATGTCCTTTTTACAAAAATTTACATTTTTTATATTTAATGTCGATTTATATGTTCTAAACAAAAACTATGCGTCTTATCAAAAAAGAATGTGAATGAAATTTGTTTATCTTTTTGAAGTGAATGTTTTTTCTTATTAACATTTTTTCGAATCTTGCATAGTTTGACCGAAGAGTTAAATTTTTTACTTTTAATAATATTTTTCATGATAAAAACAAAAACTATGCGTCTTATCAAAATCGAGGAGAATATCGCAGTAATTATTTGTCTTTCGTTAATCATTTTCAAATATTTTTGATTTTACATACAAACTTAGAAATTGCGATGTAAGATCCCGGTTAATTAAAAAAATTGTGCAAAATTCTTGTTTAATGGATGCTTTTTTAGATTCCCTAAAATCTTTGGAAATATATTGAAATATTTGAAAATCTCTTGAAATCATTGGAATTCAATTCTCAGAACTCAATTCTTGTGAATGAATTACTTGAAATTTCGTTGAAATATTATAAAATCCCTTGAAATCCCCAGAGGATACATGAAATCTGATGATATTCCTTGAAATATTTGAAGTCCTATGAAATCATTTAAGATCCTGGAAAATTGATTAAAATACCTTGTTAAGAGCCATGAAAATCATTAAAATCCTTGAAAATTCCTTGAAATTTTTGAAATCCTTTGAAATCTTTTCCTTTATTTTTCATGACAACAATGTTTTCTCAGTATTATTTTCAATATTTCCAACAATAATAAAAAAATTAGCAATCCCTAAAAAATGTTTTACTTTTATTACAGACGGTCTTAAACGTATTCTATCTGGAAGGGATACGAAAATACTGAATAGGAAAAACCCTCAAGAGTCGTGGGGTCGATATATCTGCAGGTGACGTGGCCGTCTTAAATTCTATAATATGCACACTTCTTAGTGAATCATTTCGATTCTAAATCGAGAGTCCTGTTCTAGCTGAATAAGTTATAAGATATGGGTGATGGCTTCCACAAAATGAAATAATTACAGACAATTACACTTGCATTCGTAATATACACTTCCAAGTAAAAATGCGTAGTTGCACGAACCATGTATAAAGCCTCCTTCCCCATTTATGAATTGATTATGAGATTTTCTATAGACTCTAGAGTTTGCGCTGTTGCACTTGAGATCGTCACTTTAGTCCAAACTTTACTCGAAAATACATTGGCTTGCGACTATAATTCATAACATCTACACAATGAGTTTATTTGAGAGTCGCTATTACAGAATCGGCACACATTTATTAAGATGTATTGGGCAGTGGCCTCACCAAAAAACTAAGGAAAAAATTACCTTTCGAGCAATAGGAGCTACTATACTTGTAGCAACTGTATTACCTATGGTAAATTTGATTGTTAAAGGACCCCGCACCAAATGCATTGAAAAAATGTCTCGGTGGATTTTTCTAAATTTTGGATATGTTGTAGATCATGACATCCACGATAAAAAGTTCTTATGCCAAAAAGTCAAAAAATGGACAGTTTTTCGTCCCTATCACACGAAAGGTCGTAATAAATGCCGTTTGGGAGAATCGCTGCAGAAACTGCGGGTCTCTGGTGCCATATTGATATATTATGCCCAGAACACTGACCTTCCGCTATTTTGTAGTTTATGACCCCTGTTAGAAGTGTTTATGACTCAGGGTCCAATAATGACCAAGTTCTCGTCATTCTAGAGTCAAAAGTCGACTTTAATTATATTTCCTTGTACGTGACCTCCGTTAAAAGGACTTGATGGCCCGAAGTGAAGAGCATTTAACACGACCTTTGACGCATCAGGGGCGAAAAACTGTCCAATTTTCGACCTTGGGCCATCAAAGTCCTTTTAACGGAGGTCACGTGCAAAGAAATATAATTGAAGTCGACTTTTGTCTAGTTAAGGACGAAAACTTGGCCATTTTTTGACCCTGAGTCATAAACACTTCTAACCGGGGTCATAAACTACAAAATAGCGGAAGGTCAGTGTTCTGGGCATGATATATCAATATGGCACCAGAGTCCCGCAGTTTCTGCGCTGATTCTCCTAAAGGGCTTTTAACACGACATTTGACGCGATAGGGACGAAAAACTGTCCACTTTTTGACCTTGGGCCATCAAGTCCTTTTAACGGAGGTCACGTACAAGGAAATATAATTAAAGTCGACTTTTGAATAGTTAAGGACGAAAAGTTGGTCATTTTTTGACCCTGAGTCATAAACTCTTCTAACAGGGGTCATAAATTACATAATTCTCTGTTCTCAGAAATCCGGAAATTGAGTTTTAAAAAATGTAAGTGCGCAAGCAAACCGCAGTTGAGCTAGGGTCACGAAATTTTGGAAAATTATATTTATAGTCCCAGATGATTTTCAAAATTGAAAAAGTTTTGGGTCAGATCAGGAAAGAAAAAAACATTCTTATTTTATACTTTTCTGCAAAATTATTTAAGATAAGAATTATTTGGCACGTTTAATTATATTTCACAAAATTTGTTTTAAATTTGTAGAATTTACTAAAACATCCTTTTTTTATACAAAAAATATTGAGATTGATTAACTATCTTGATATTCCGCATTCACAAACTACACGGAAAGAAAGTGCTGGAAATTTTCCTTGACCGAGTCTGTGACTTTAGGATAGGTCTAAAAGCATTTGAAAATTCGAAAATATCGTATTGGAAAATCACGCAAATAGTGCTTGAAGAAATATAAGACTTCTTAGATTGCGTCCAGCATAGTCAGTGAAGCACTCCTAGACTCCATCAACAAAATATCACAGACAAATTTGTAAGTCGTTCAACACTCCAATATTAAATTCTCGAAGACAGTCAAGGAAGGGTTCATAGACTGCCAAGCTAGCCATTTATGCTAATAAAAAATTCTTTTTTAAATTTATAATAATATTATTTTTAAATTATATATTTATTCAAACATAATGTACCACACACAATTACTATTTATATTAATTGCACGCTTTTTACGCTCTAAAAAATCGGACGCACGCTGCGGGGATTAGAACTACCTACACTCTAGACCAGACATGCGCAACTCGGGGAAATTTCCTCCGGGAATACATGTTCCGCGTCCCCTACTCTTTCTCCTAGAGAGCGGGAGTGGTGGTAAACGCTTCCGAGAATCTCTCCTCTGTGACGTACGCGTCTACCACACACATGCGTCTACCACCTCTCTTGCTCTCTAAGAGAAAGAGTAGGGGACGTGGGACATGTGTTCCCGGAGGAAATTTCCCCGAGTTGGGCATGTCTGCTCTAGACACGAGACTAACGCAACTCATTCCTAACCGCTCAAGCCACTCTAGTCCAGTCATCTGGTCGGAAAAATGGTGCAAATCCGGTAATTTTTGGAGGAGTCATTTTTTTCTCTTAAATGCTTCATTTGGGGGTGCATAATAAGGGTTAGGTTCTGTGAACAGAATTTTGTCCCGGAACACGGAAATTTTTTTGGTAAAAGGTGCAAAATATCACATGGCAGTGGATTGGTGCTTTCCTGTGCATTTTAGGGATAAAAGTGTTCTTACCAAAATTAAAGTAGGTAAAATTCTGCGTTAAACAAAAAAAAAAGGTGTTCTACCACCAATAGTCTAGGAGTTACGGCCTTTCAAAGAACCCCGATTTTTTCAATTTTTTGCCAAAAATCACATGTTTTTTTTTGTTTCTGTGTAGCTCGGATCCTGATCGCCGGATCCAAAAGTGGCCAACAGATGAATCAAAGTAGACGTAAATGCCTGTAATTTCAAAAAAAAAAAAACATTGTCCTAACTACAATAGATCGCGAGTTAGCACCTGCCGAAGGTGACCCATTTCGACCTGAATTTACAGGTAAATGCCCAGAATTCAGTTTTTTGTAAATAGCTCGTTTCGGGGTTGTCACAGAAGAAAGTTCCTAGAGAATGAATGAAAGAGGACTAAATTCTGCGTAAGTTAAAAAAAAATAGATGTTCGTACCCCCAATAAATCACAAGTAATGACCTTCCCAAATATACCTGTTTTTTGTGCTTTTTTAACCGAAAACCCGAAAGTCGTGTTTTTTGGAAATCACTCGTTTCATGGATGTCACACGAGAAAGTTCTCAGGAGATAAATGAAAGAGGACTAAATTCTGCGTAAGTTAAAAAAAAACTTTTCCTACCCCTAATAGGTCACGAATAATGATAACCTTGCAAAGTGTACACTTAATCAATTCGGTGACTAAATCGCACCGCGGAACAAACTACGTTCATTTTCTTAACATATAAGTTTTTAAGTCAAGTAATAGTGATCAAATGATTATTTAATTATCAAATGAATAATAATCAACCACTTTTAATTAATAAATGAATCATTATTTAAATAAATAAATTTTCATCATCCATGAAGTGTTCATTTTTTGGCATTTTTCACTCAAATTTCTATTAAGGAGGCTTATTATAGATCAAGAATAAATATTTAATCATTTTCAATCAATAAATAAATAATTGTTTAAATAAATAAATTTTCATCATCCATGAAGTGTTCATTTTTTGGCATTTTTCACTCAAATTTCTATTAGGGACTCTTATTATAGATCAAAAAATGAATATTTAATCATTTTTAATAAATAAATAAATAATTGTTTAAATAAATCAATTTTCATCATCCATCAAGTGTTTATTTTTTGGCATTTTTTACTGCAATTTCCGTTTCGGGGGTTTATTATAGATAAAAAATTAATATTTAATAATTTTTAATCAATAAATAAATAATTGTTTAAATAAATACATTTTCATCACCCATAGAATGTGCAGTTCTTCGCATTGTTTACTGCAATTTCCGTTAGGGGGGTTTATTATAATTAGCAAAATACCAATTCATTAGTAGAAATACTTGTGTTGCATTTTTAATGCATTATTAATAATAATTTCTCGTTTTTATAAGTTTTCTTCATACTGTTCAAAATCTGACTACGTAATTTTATGCCACGGACATTTCTACAATGACTGTATTCTGTAAAACTTTGAAGGCTGTCTGTACAGACCTAGACCTACAGATTACAATGTTTAGATTATGCTTCGACTGTGAATGGAATCATTCATAGAAAGCATGATGGAGGAAGGAAGGGGTGGAGTAAAAATGCCAAAAAATAAACACTTGATGGATGATGAAAATTGATTTATTTAAAGAATTATTTATTTATTAAAAATGATTAAATATTCATTTTTGATCTATAATAAGCGTCCCTAATAGAAATTTGAGTGAAAAATGCCAAAAAATGAACACTTCATGGATGATGAAAATTTATTTATTTAAACAATTATTTATTTATTGATTGAAAATGATTAAATATTTATTCTTGATCTATAATAAGCCTCCCTAATAGAAATATGAGTGAAAAATGCCGAACAAATGCACATTTGATGGGTGATGGAAATTTATTTATTTAAATAATGATTCATTTATTAATTAAAAGTGGTTGATTATTATTAATTTGATAATTAAATAATCATTTGATCACTATTACTTGACTTGAAAACTTATATGTTAAGAAAATGAACGTAGTTTGTTCCGCGGTGCGATTTAGTCACCGAACTGATTAAGGGTACACTTTGCAAGGTCATTATTCGTGACCTATTAGGGGTAGGAAACATTTTTTTTAACTTACGCAGAATTAAGTCCTCTTTCATTTATATCCTTTTACCAAAAAAATTTCCGTGTTTCGGGACAAAATTCTGTTCACAGAACCTAACCCTTATTATGTACCCCCAAATGAAGCATTTAAGAGAAAAAAAATGACTCCTCCAAAAATTACCGGATAAAAGTACCAGATGACTGGACTACTCGGCTAATCATTCGCAATGAAAACACGGTAAAAAATCTTGGCGTTGTGCTACAGCTGGAAACTGCCTGGCCGCGTAAAACCAATCTGAGTGAGGGCTGCAAATTAGACAACTGCTGCGAAACTGACTTGGCTTAATAAATTAAACACATTGTTTAAACAATTTTTGTTTAAATAATTGAAAAATATAATTTTTCACGGAAAATTATTTTTTGACCAAGGGATGATTTTACGTAAAAAATGTTTTTTCTTCACGTAAACTAAAATTGTTTAAATAATTTTTCAAATTTGTGAGATATAACAGAAAAACTAATTGCACCATTCGATTCTATGGAAAAAATATAAAGTCCATGTAATGGAAATTTTTCTCAGACAATTTCATATTTAGTATAAATAAATAATTACATAGTACTACGGCACATGATAATATTTCTGTTTAAAAATTAAATTGAGTTATTTTCATTTTTTAAATTAAAGAATTTGATTCTGGATTGAAGAAATTCATAACAAGTCAACAAAAAATCAAACTTTTTGTCCTTTGTGCTCTTTTTGTGAGATGCACTGTTTATAAGTCGCAGCGTTATAAACAATTTATTTTAATAAAACTGATGTATTTACCAAATTATATCTATAAATTATTGAAAAACAAAATTTTTAACTTGGACGAAAACTTATTTGCTTTGACACTCTTAAAAGATGAAAGAATTATTGAGATAGATTCGAAAATACTTTTTATAGATTGTTATTTAAAAAATGGTTATTTTAAATGAAATTTTTGATGAGAAATAGCAATTTTAACCACAATCCACGAAAAGTATTTTAGATTTTATATCAGAATAATAAATTTTGTTAAATATATAAGGAAATTGTTTGAACAATTGTTGTGTATCTTTTTGAAAAAAAATAACCCAGTTATTCGATTCGTAATATATCGGGGACCTCTCAGTGTTCCAATAAGTATTAGTGGTGACTCGATTAACTTCTAAACAACTTTTTATTATTTATTAAAATTATGAATGTGAAGATGACTTTTATGCAAATGTTTTTGTAATGAAAAACAATAAACACATTTTATTCTATTATGAGACACATTCTTATATTTTATTTTAATATTTTTATAAATATTTTATGTACAGAAAATACGAACTTGAAAATAAAATCTGCTTACATCCAGTTTTTTGCAATGTAATAATAGCCATCTTCTAATATATTTTCAATAGAAATATGTGTATTATAAGTAATATCGCGAAGATTGAGAAAGACGTAGGAATACTTAATACCACTAAAAATTTTGAAGCCTGTAAATATTCGTTTAAGAAGCAAACGTGCAACTTTGTTAAAGGAATTTGATATCTAGCAGAATAAGGCAGCAAGTGAATAAAAGTTGCCACCTCAACTAAATCTTGGAGATTCAAATCCTTTATGCGACCGCAGTTGTAAAAATAAACGATCGATTTTAAATTCAAAGAAAGGCATACCTTTTTTATCATAAATAATCATTTTAAATCATTCTTAATATATTTATGCGTTTTACAATAACTTTTTGTTGTAAACAATTTATTTGCACATTTAATCATTTTAAATAAGCAAGCCAATGATAACCAATCTCCGAGGTTTGGGAGCACTGAATCTTCGTCCACTGTCTACTACATTCATACCAATGTGAATTTGTCACTGAACGTCACTGACCGCGCCTCTGCAAATTCTCGAAGATAGTCATGGAGTATTTCCCTGACTCGTATTCCAGTTCTTTCTTTCTGAATCACGCACTAATTCAATTCAAGTCTTTGAAAATATAAAGAGTTTTTTATAGCCATTTCATGACTGCATACATTTTCTTTGTAAACTGTCTGATAAGAATTCCAAGACTGTTATTCCTTGACTGTGCTTGAAAACTTCCATGACTTTTCTTTATTTTTCCATGAAAATTTACGTCCACTTTATAGAAAGTATGCGAGACTTTATAAAAATGATGGCCCGTCCAAAAGTCCAGTACTAATCTAGGAAATGTTCCAAGACTTATTTTTTCCGTGTATGATAAAACATTGTTGTCACTTTTTTTTTAATTGAAATTAAAATATATAACTCAAATTTTCACTCGGTGACATGACCCCAAATACAAATTTGCAAACAAAAATTGAAAAATTAATGACACAATAGAATTTCGTGGATAATTTATGCTCATACGAATCATTTGTATCAAGTTGACGAGCCTAAAAATTATGAATAGAGGTAAACAGTGGAGCAAACAAATTTTATTGATGATTTGATTCGTAGGTTAAATGAATCAGATTTTGATACACAAGGGTATGTAGATGACCTTGTTATAGTGTCAATAGGAAAATATGACCCGGCGCCTTTGACCAGGCTACCGGGCGCGTCCCCGGGTCGCGGATAGGGGGGCCCTGTACCGAGGGTTTCTGCTGAATACGGTTACAAAACTCAATAAGCAGTCGCGGACAATGGTCCAGGTGTGGTACCGAAGGAAAAACTCCCAAGACAAGGCGTAAACGACCGTGCCGAAGACTGAATTGCACCAGGGTATGGTGTTCCAAACAGTGTCGAAAGCCACTGGAGTTGCGGCAAAGAGGGTTATAGGGCTGCGGGGTGCGAAAGCGCTCCTCAGTGCTACCTCTGCGCTGCAGAAGAAGATAAGCCCCGGACAGACCATCAGCCAGGGACGATGACGTGCAGGGCGTTCCGAGAAGCAACCTCGTCGAGGAAGCCTCAAGGACGTGCTGCCTAGCCAAACATACCGAACCAGGATGCCGAAAGCCGACGAGCCCGATGTGTGGTACCACCACACTACTGAGGACGATGCGTGCATCCTGGTTGGGGAAAAGGTGGAATATGCCAAGCAGGCGACACAAGTGGAAAGCTGAAGTACGGCTTACTGGCCCATATCCCATGTCCTTGAAGTAATGCGATAAGCGGTTCCGAGGACATGGGTTGGCAGGGAGAGAAGGTGAGTTTAGTGGGTATTACCGTTTTTTAGGTTGAGTCCCATACTCAGTGCGTAAATGCATTCTCACCTCCTCAAACAAAACAAAAAATAGGAAAACATGAGGGAACTGTGGTGTGCTTGTAAGCCTCAGAGTGAAGCATTTTGGAAATCATTTCTGTGGACCAGATGATTTTGTAGACACTGTAAATTCCGAAGAAGCTTTTTATTTCCAAGTTGAAAAAAACTTCTACAGTGCCAGCTCCACGAAAAGTCGTGAGTGTGGTTGTAATTATTGTTCAATGGTTAAACAATAAATTTAAATTATTATTTATTAGTTTTTGGACTTAATTATTAGTAAAAAATTGTACTGATTTGACTTAATGAAATACTTCTCACTGATTTAAATTTAGAGAGTCATCAATTACCTAGTTTACCCAAAGCTGTAAACATAGGTCTAAACTTATAGGGTAATCCTACTCTATAAAATATAATCAGTGAAATCCATTTGTCCCTGATTCAAAATTAGCAACTCGTTTTTTTCTCCCGACCACTTGAACCAAGTCCAGAAAAGAAACCAGGTTATTTTTCGGAAAGTGTGCTATGTGGGAGAGTCGCCCTTTCAATTGGTTCTCTTCGCCTGAGGGTTTAAGGCTCATGTAGGGGGTAATCTAACCTACAAAACTCACCTCCAAAAGTTGATTTCGAATGCTGGCGCACCGAAAGGATGTCAGGGGGCAATTTTTTCCCCCACAGGAAGCACATATCCCTATTTGAGGGGGAAAGTCCGTCCGAAACGTCAACACTCGCGATAAATTTTAAAAAATTAACAAAATAACACAGTTTTCAAACGTCGAAAAAAAGTAAACAGAAACAATACAATCAGCGCCGCGTGGTATCTCGAACGATCACTAAATCTATTTAAAAAGACTCCTGGCGCCATATTCAAAATAGAAAAAGCATTGAAACATATGTAGGAGTAATAATTCTTAGTAATTTATAATATATTATTTAAAAAACATAGCAAATAAATATTATCTTTAAAAAATATAAGAAAAAAAAGAAGGAAAAATATATTCAACGCAAAATACTGACTGATAAAATAGATAAATAAAACTTTCCACATTTTCTTTTAATTCTGAGTTGATCTTATAACATTCCCTTCACACCACCCACACAGAAGAAATAATTTACATATAGCTAAAGAAGATTTGGTAAAGATTTTCCAAATTTTGTAATTAGCAAAAATAAGCATTTTCCACAAAATGCAATTTTATTGAGTTATGATTTTTTCAGAGGAACCTTAGGCTATATAATGTACACCTAACACCCCAT
>CAKNYM010051810.1:113515-154146 GCA_932195095.1 Andricus curvator | reverse complement strand
TACACGTTCCAGTTGCGTCGGGATTGGTTGCTTTTAAAGAACCATGAACGTAGCTTCCGGAGCCTACAACTTCTCACATAATAATAATAATAATGGCGGAAGTTCAGAAGGCGGTTTTATTAAACACCTGTCGCATTGTAAGAAACTTCCTAGACCATCAGGAGGCCAGCGACTAAGAACCTATGGCGTGATACATGGTAGCTACAAGAAAGCATCCAGAGGCGACTGCTGTCACCTCCAACACTCACGGCCTGCGTAAGGATAATAGCGGTAAAGACAAACTGCAAACTACACCATGCTCCTAATTTTGTACCTACAACATCATCGCAAATGATTTCAAACATCGTATTGAAATAACTTATAACATCCTCATCTCATCAGTCATTTGACTTAGTCCGTGGCTATGACGAAAAACCGGGTTCACCCGAGAAAAAGTTTGAAAAAAAATAATAATAACCCTGCCGAAGGTGTTCCCGCGTTGTCGTCGCGGTAGGGCTTGATCTTTCCTCTCATGAATTTGACGGCTATGTTGGCCGTAGCATTGCTACTGACAGGGTTTCCCATGCCAGACAGGCAGAGAATGAAGAGGAACGTGACTAAGAGGAACATCAAAACCCATAACTAATAATGGAGAATATTTAAAAAAATTTGAAACGCTTGTCGCTACCCGAGGATCGTCGGGGCGCCCCTGGAGCCACCGCTGGGGGCCACAGCATGCGGGACGGTGGTCATGGTGAGCTGCGAGATGGTCAGGCAGATCTCACTAATCAAACAGCTGGCCAGCAAGAACATCTGCGACATACGGTAAGCAGTGAAACATCAAATGTGTCTGCTGAGGATGCTTTGGCTAGCGTTAGCTATTTGTAGCCAACCACTTCAACAGAAATACCGTGGGAGAGCATCAAGTGGGATACCACAATGAATGAGGAATTGATGCGTCTCTATTATGAAAGTGCGAAGTTTGAAACCTCACGCAAAAAAGGACAAAATTTCAGAACGAAATTTGCCGCAAAGTATCCTCAAATAGAGAAAGTCGCATTAAGAGCTCTTATCGCTAAGGTGAAGGACATCAGGACTAATCTACTCATCTCAGAAGATCAAGCAATGGAGATTAAACAGCAGGTTGATTTAAACTGGAAAAACAACGGCAATGAACAGCAATTGCAGGAGGCCGCGTCACACGAGCAAGCAGTGGCAATTGATGTTCTTCCTCAACCTGGTGATGATCCAGCACCACCACATTCTCCGGAGGTAGATGGCCTAATACAACCAGTGCCAGAAGCAGAGGTTCAAATCCAAGGAGGCGATTAAAATGGACATACCATATGAACAGAGATGTGATGCGCTCTTATTTTTTGGCAAAGAAAAGTGGGGAAAGTGTAAGGAGAGAACATCATCGTCTCTTCTTACTTAAGTACTCAGGACTAGCCACAAGAATAAATGAGCAGAATCTAGCAGATCAAAAACGCTCAATATCTGTAAACAAATTGCTTTCGGCTGTTGAAATAGCTGCCATCGAAATGGAAGTGGAACAGCAGCTTCCTATTGATGATCTTCCATTGGAAGATGTGGACAACGAGGACTTGATTGCAGCTGAAGGCATAGGTGCTAGGGATAATGAAAATCAAGTACCGGATGGACTAGAACCACATCCGGACATTATAAACGATGATCTAAACAGCGAAGTCCCAGAAAAGCTACAGCACCTTGAAAGGAATTTTGGTCATGCTTTACTAGAGTTCAGACATGTAGAACCAACACAAAGGCATTCACTGCCCAAGATGAACATCACAGGTGCACTTGTATACTGTGCAGCTGTGGCAACCGTTAGAACGTTGGGCCGCAGAACTAGGCCTATAAATGCGGTCTTTGCCCCAAGACAGGAGCGAGATCCACCATGGAAGATCAGGTTGGATATGGACGTCAGCAAAGTAAGGTGCTTATTGGGTCGACTCACTCAATATAAAAAAGGAAATCGAACCAGAAAGCTGATACACCATGTTATTAAAATCATCCACCCTCGGTACATCGAGACATTGACACCAGCAATATTGGATGAGATTATAGACTCCCAGCGGCAGAGACTTGATGTTCTTACTGCTAGACTGCGCCGGTACAAGAAAAGTAGTGCAAGAAGGCAACAAAATCGAACCTTTCAGGCAGATGAAAGAAGGTTCTATCGTGAACTGAGTGTAAAGCAAAATAAACAACAAGACAGCGAAGTTCCTCAATTGGAAGAAATGACTAACTATTGGTCAGATGTTTGGGAAAAAACTAACAAAAGTAATTTGGACACTGCGTGGTTCCAACTGGAGAAAGCAAGAGCGAGCAATAACCCTGAAATGGAGCTGACGAACATCTCAGCTTTAGATGTTTCAGCGGTATTGAAAAAAGTATGTAACTGGAAAGCTCCAGGTCCGGACATGGTGCACAATTTCTGGTACAAGTACCTGACTAGTGTGCATCCTGCGTTGGCACGGTGTTTTCAGAAGATCATCGAACATCCAGCTCTGATGCCAGGCTTTATGCTACAGGGTACTACGTATATGTTGCCAAAAAAACCAGACGCTCAAAATCCATCTGAATTTCGACCGATAGCCTGTCTTCCAACAATATATAAATGTCTTACAGCTATCATAGCAGGTAAGGTATATTCTCACTGCGACGAGAATGACATCCTTACAGAAGAACAAAAAGAATGTTGTAAAAACTCCCGAGGCAGTAAAGATCTAGTCACCATAGACGTTGTTGCCATGACGCAAGCTCGTAAACATCAAAGGAACTTGCACATGGCATACATTGACTACAAGCAAGCGTTTCCTTCCGTACCACATGACTATTTGCTTGAAGTCTTAAAAGTATACAAAATTTGTCCACGCATCATTGACTTCCTAAGTCGTGCGATGATGCTTTGGGGTTCAACAATCAAGTATTTTGATCATGGACAACCAAGGATAACTAGATCAATACGCATTACGACGGGTATATTCCAAGGAGATTCCTTCAGTGCATTATGGTTCTGTTTAGCCCACTGAGATTAGAACTGATTAGAACCCACTGAGCAAAACTCTAAATAGCATGTCTCATGGGTTCAGAGTACATGATCACGAGGATGGTCATCAATTGACCCATCTTCTATACATAGATGACCTGAAGCTGTACGCTAGTTCGGACAAGAGACTGCAGCAAGTGATCGATGTCACAAAGCAGTTTTCCAACGATATCCATATGGATTTTGGACTAGATAAATGCAGAACAGTGCATTTAATCAGAGGAAAATTAGGGACCACAGAACAAGAGAACGATTTCGTGAATGACATCGAGGCAATGGCTGAGGGCGAGTCATATAAATACCTGGGTATTCTTGAATCCAAGGGTATTCAGCATACGATAGTTAAGAAAAGCCTAACGACTGCCTTCACTACAAGACTCAGATTGGTTCTGAAGAGTTCTCTTAACTAGGCAAACAAGATCAGGGCAATGAACACCTATGCCATCCCTGTTCTCACGTACTCCTTTGGGCTCATCAAATGGTCGAACACCGACCTCGAACGATTAAACAGAATCATCTGCGTATAAATGACGAAACACCGTATGCACCACAGTAATTCGGCGATTGAAAGGGTAGTTCTACCACGACATAGAGGGGGTAGGGGCATTGTAGATGTCAGGAAACTGTGTGAGTCACAAGTCATACCGTTGCGGGACTATTTTAACAGCAAGCGAGATGTTACGCTTTACAATACGATCTGTAAAGCGGATCTTGACTACACGCCCTTGAATTTGTCCTCAGAGGAGGCCTTGAATATCAGGGCCGAAACCATACAGGAATTAGAAACGGCTGAGAAAGGGAGTTCTGTATCCAGAAACAGAAGGATTCGTCATTGCGATTCAGGATAGGGTTGTCAGCACCAGAAATTATCGCAAACACGTGTTACATCAAGACGTGGTTGACCGGTGCCTATTATGTGGAGATACCAACGAATCCATCGAGCACATTATTGATGGTTGTCGCGTAATGGCTCAAAGACAATATACGCACAGACATAACGATGTGGCGGACATTATACATCAACAACTTGCCCTAAACCTAGGACTCTTAACAGAATGGATGCCTTTCTATAGATACATTCCAATGCCCGTTTTAGAAAATGAAGATTACATCTTATATTGGGATGTGACCATCCAGACGGATCATTACATCCGAGCTAATCGACCTGACATCGTGATGCGATAAAAAAAAGGTGGAAGAGTCTACATCATCGACATTGCTTGTCCACTTAACCGAAATTTGCAGGCAACCTATACAAACAAGATCCATAAGTTTAGCGAGCTAAGGCATGAAGTAAAGGCAATATGGAGGAATGTAAAACATGCATCTATTCATCCTATTGTGATTTCGGCTACAGGCAATGTGCACGCAAGATGCAGTGAACATCTTGAACATTTAGGAGTCAGTAGGGTACTGGCGGCAGTTCAGAAGGCGGTTTTATTAAACACTTGTCGCATTATAAGAAACTTCCTAGACCATCAGGAGGCCAGTGACTAAGAACCTATGGCGTGATACATGGTAGCTCCAAGAAAGCATCCAGAGGCGACTGTTGTCACCTCCAACACTCACGGCCTGCGTAAGGATAACAACGGTAAAGACAAACTGCAAACTACACCATGCTCCTAATTTTGTAACTACAACATCATCGCAAATGATTTCAAACATCGTATTAAAATAACTTATAACATCCTCATCTCATCAGTCACTTGACTTAGTCCGTGGCTATGACGAAAAACCGGGTTCACCCGAGAAAAAGTTTGAAAAAAAAAAAATAATATAATTAATCAAATAACATATTTATTATAATGAGTTAATTGAATTGGAAAATTCAAAAAAAGGGGGGGGGGGTTAAATCACCCTGAGGGTTTATAAAATAATTATTTAACATGTTTTTAATAAAAAGAGCAAAAAAAAATATAAAATTTCGCTAAAAAAATTCAAACGCGCGATAGCGTGCTCCTCAGCCAACCACCTTACCGCTGTACCACTGACTTCGGTTGGAAAAATCTCGTGCGCCACGGTAGATACTCGTATAGCACGACAATCGTGATTTTGAAAAATCCATTTTAAAAAAACTAGGGCCCAATTACAAAAAAGCCGCTATACGTGTCTAATATTTTTCGACGTTCTATCGATTTATACTAGTCTCATCTCAAAGTCAATGTCGCAGAGCAGGCCTTCCCCTTGTCAGTGAGCCTGAACATAATACTTTATGCGGCGCAAGTTTGGGGCCCGCTTTATTTAGAAAAGGGACAAAACCAGTTCTACAAGGGTCTGTTCCATCTGCCAAGGGGCAAGCCAGATTTTTCGATCAGACTTGAATTCGGCCTGTCTCATGTAGCGATTTTAGTCTTAAAAATGGCGTTGAACGGGCTTTTGAAATTGTTGGAAATGAACGACGATAGAATTCCAAAACTTTGTTTGCGCCGACACTTACTAAAGACATACTAAGGATATCAAATATAACTGGATAGCTCAATTAGATTAGATTCTTTCACGCGCGAGCATTTATGTAGATTGGTACGATTTGAGCCCCGGCTTGCTCAAAAACCAAATTCCGCAATACGTTGAGTTGTATCAAATTTTCTTGTCCGAGCGCGATACTGAGCGATTAGAAAACTCTAAATTTATTGTACTCTACAAATCTCTCATATCTGGAATATGTGCATCTACGCACATTATTAAAAATCTGCAAATAACTAAATCACAATATTAGATCCAAAACAAAATTGTACGCTCTGCAATCTTCTAGAGAGTGAAGATCTTTACCATATATTTATTAAATGTTCATTTTATGCGCCCATGAGAAAACATTATTTGTCCGAGATATCAGTAAGTAGTTGATGTCCGCCAAATTATATTCATGCTTATAAATAATATTTATAAACAAGAATAACATTTGGCAAACATCCATGATTCTTTCTTGCGTTGCATGGGCGTCCTAACCCCACCTGTCATTCGACATAGAATAAAATTGAGTCGCTGCATTCAGTTGAAAACAGTTAAAGTCCTTCTGACAATTGACAGCGCAAGCGCGACTTCGGTTACGTGCACGCTCGTAGACTTTTGCTTAGCGAAAACGCGCCAATCGTGGGAAACCCGCATCCAGCAGCATCGCGAAAAGGTCCTCGCTCGTTAACTTTTGCACTGCGACCGCGGGCCAATACCACACTCACTTGCGTCGTGAGTAGTGCGTCGCCGCCCGAGCTAGCCGTTAAGTATAGCACGTTTCGAGACCGAGAGACACTTCTCCCCGAGTCCCCGTAGTGTACACTTTGACGCTACTTAAATAAACGCAAGTTTTTAACCTCACATCGTCTACCTTATTCGTGGACCCCCACCCTCGAACGCTTGTATGGCGCCATAACAGCAGCGTCATACCCGATCCCCGTTACGGAGAGGATTACTCCCGCATCGGTAACTATCGAAGCCATCGCAACGTCGTTCTGGATACCCTGGACCACTCTCGCCCTTCCTCGAAGCCGATCTCCGTTACGGAGAGGACTACTCCCGTAGCGGTAGCCATCGCCGTCATCGAAACGAACCCCAACGTCGCCCTGTATACCCTGTACCACCCAAACCACCTTTACCCTTCTTTGAAGCAAATGCCCGTTACGGAGAGGATTGCTCCCGTATCGGCGGTAATCGCCGTCACCGCAACATCGCCCTGGATACCCTGGACACCCTCCTCTGTTATTAAATAACGAGACCTTCCCTCTCGAATTAAATAAAGTAATCCCAACTTTATTTAATTTTAAATAATTCTTTTGAATCAGTCTCGACCCACAGACTGACCTCAATTTGACGCCCAAACGTGGGCCCTGAGAGAAAAGTTAACACACTTTTCAACCCATCTTCTGCTCTATACACACCCCTTTCGATCTCCGAACTAGGAGTTCCACCAACAGGAGTATCCCCACCCTGGAAATAACGAATAACCGAAGATCTCGCAGGAACAAACGACGCTCGACGAAGAAGTCATACCCACTCTACGACTTACTTCACAGGAATTCCGTCCAGTCCCGTTCGAAATCGAATTACCTGAGAAAAAAATACGTTACGTGATCGTTCGCGTCCTCGAGTTTGACCCACAGGAGCACCCTCACCCTGGTAATAATCACCAAACCCAAGGGGACTCCTCTCCAAATAATTCTCCCCTTCTCCTCGGATTTGGACCTTGTGGTGAAGCCGCACTGTCAACCAATATGGCCACCTCGGCAGGAAATCCGCTCCTTGTGGACAATCCACCCCTCGGACAAAACCAAGACCCTGTGGAAAACCCATTCCTTGGACAAAATCAAGGCCCTGTTGGAAACCACCCCCTCATCAATTTCCAGCCCCCTGCAGGAAACCCACCCCTTGGAAAAAATCAAGGCCCTGTGGGAAACCACCCTCTCATCAATTTTCAACCCCCTGCAGAAAACGCACCCCTTGAAGACAATCGAGGCCCTGTGGAAAACCCACCCCTTGGACGAAATCAAGGCCCTGTGGGAAACCACCCCCTCATCAACTTCCAGCACCCTGCAGGAAACCCACCCCTTGGACCAAATCATGGCCCTGTGGGAAACCCTCCCCTTTTAAATAATGCCCCCCTCGATCAAAATGCCGGCTACGCTTACCAGGCACCATACCTAAATCTACAAGCATTGCAGACAATTCTCAATGTCATCCCTGTTCCCCCACGTCCACTTCCAGAGTTCCAGGGTCGTGACTACGAAGAACCCACCGTCTTCCTCAATCAAGTGGAACAATATTTCCACAGCCAAGGATCTCCGGCCGAACAACGGATTACCCTAGTAGCCCAAGCTCTAAAAGATACTGCCGCGAGATTTACCGCGGTCTCCCCTTTGAATGGGCTCGTTTTCGGGACTTATTCCTACAAAAATACAATGGGGCCAATACACTAGGACGCCTCACCTCCCAACTAACTCCCAAAAACAAGGAGACAAAGAGCCCGTTTGTCTCTTCTTACACAAAAAGTATCTACTTTTTCAACACCTACAACCCCATGCCCCCGAAGAAGCTAGGGTCGCTACGCTCCTAGAATTGCTACGTCCATCGATTCGTCGCGGCATTAGGGCTTCCCAACCAGCCGATTTCAACACCCTCATGTCCAGAGCAGTAGAGGCCGAATGCGACGAAACCGAAACAACCCAGGCCTCCAAACAGGTTGGGCGTCAACACGAGTCTTCCGAAGGCAACCCCTCACGCTGAATACCAAAATGTTGGCACTGTCTGGGCAATCACTTTAACCGTGACTGCCCTGAGAATAAACTGGAAGTCCCCCCTAGATCATTTACCCCCCCCCCCCAGGAAAACTGTAGGCGGGGGGCGCCACCCGGGCCTGCCGCCCCCCAATAAGACTTCAAACCACAAAAAGACGTTTCCGGTTTGTCCCCCACTTCCGAGTAATTCTTAACAATCAAGAACTACAAGCCCTTTTTGATAGCGCTTCCACGGATAATTTTGTACAGCCCCAGTACTTAACTGAAGCCCAACATCAGCGAATAAGGCCACGGCATGAAAAAGTGGACATAGCCAAATCCGGAGCCTTCCTTAATGTCCAAGGTACTGTCGAACTTGTAGTCACCGTGTGCGGACATCGTACAAGAAGCACCTTCTTCGTTAGCGATGAAACCAACGATCCCTTAATACTCGGAGATCCCTGGATCGAAGAACAAAGGGCAGTTTACGATCGACCCAGAAAATGTGTTTACGCTGGAAAAAAACAACGTTTTACCATTTATTGGGAAAATGCAACTCCCCCACCCACCTTGAACGACCCAGAATGTTCCATATGTTCATAAATTGAACGGAACTGCCGAGCGGTACAATAGGTGGGTAATGGAAACAGCAAGATGTTTACTAACAGACGCGAAAATTCATAATCGATTTTGGCCAGAGGTAATTAAAACGGCTGTATATTTGAAAAACAGAACGTTAGCAAATACATTGGAGAAAAAGACTTCGTACGAAATTATGATGGGAAAAAACCCCGATATTGGAAATTTGAAACTATATGGGAGTAGAGTTTTCGTTAGAGTCCCGGAAATAAAAAGAAAAAGCAACTGGGATAGAAAAGCAGATTTAGGAGTATTGGTTGGATACGAAGACGTAGGTTATAGATTCTTAATAAATAATAAAGTGATTGTAGCGAAGCATGTACATATGATTGAAGAAAATGTAAAGTTAATTGGATTTAAAGAAAACGATGAAATCGGTGAAAATATTTTAATTGATAATGAGAGTAATCAGGAACTTCAAAATGAAATTGAAGAAAATAAAAATAATGAATTTGATGAAAATGAAATTAGTATCTAACAAGAATGTGGATAATTTACCTAGTACTAGCAATGAGAATTTAAAAGTATTAAGAAGGTCTGAAAGAATGAAAAGTCCCGTGAAGAAATATGGAAATCCTATAATAAACTGTATATATGTTAATCACGTAAGCGTAGATACTCCGGAAAATTATAACGATGCTATAAATAGTAATGATAGTGATAAGTCGCAAGAAGCTATGAATTATGAGATTGAATGTTTAAATAAGAACGATACATGGAATTTAGTTAAAAAACCTAAAGATAGAGAGGTATTAGATTTAAAGTGGATTTACACTAAAAAGGCGATAAATTTAGAGCTAGAATTTTAGTAAGAGGCTTTCAACAAAAGGAAGTACTTGAGGATATATATTCGCCTGTAGCAAGAACACAAACATTAAAGATTTTGTTAAATTTCTGTGTACAAAACGATTTTGTGGTAGATCAAATGGATGTCGATTCAGTCTTCTTAAACGGGATAGTAAAGTCAGAAGTGTATGTAAAACAACCTCAAGGTTACGATGATAATACAGGCAATGTATGCAAACTAAAAAAGGCTTTGTATGAATCAATAATGAGAAAATTTATTTAATCATTTTTGTAGATGACTTATTAATCTGTGGTAAAAATAGAAAATTATTAGAGTCTATGAAGAAGAAATTAGCAGATAGGTTTCGAATAAAAGATATGGGCCAAGTAAAAACATATTTAGGAATAAATATTGATTATAACTAGGAAAAGAATGCTATGACATTAGATCAGGAAAACTATATTGAATCGTTAGCTAGAAAGTATGAGATAGAAAATGCAAAATTATATGCGACACCTATGGAGCAAAATTTAAAATGTGAGCCTGCTTCATCAGTATCAAATGAGATAAAATATAGAAATCTAATTGGAGCACTTTTATATACATGAGTTCAAGTACTATATTGTACTAAAGAATTAAAGCTAAATTATGAAAAAAATCTAAATGCTGATGTTTTAGATTGTTGTGTTGATGCTGATTGAGCAGGAGATGTAGTTGATAGAAAATCCACGACAGGGTATTTAATACGAATGTGTGGCAATATTATATTTTGGAAATAAAAAAAAAACAAGAAATTGTAACAAAATCCTTAACGGAAGCAGAATATGTAGCGCTGTCAGTATCTGTGAGTGAGGTTAAATTGACAAAAGACTTATTAAAAGATTTGGGAATTGAAATTAAAAATCCGATACGAATTTATGAGGATAATTCTGGTGTGATTTGCATAAGTAAATTTGGAAATTTAACAAAGAAGTCTAAGTATATAGAAGCGCATTACCACTTTGTGAATGAAATTTATTTAAATGGAGAAATTGATGTAAACAAAATAGAGTCTGGAGAAAATCCAGCAGACATCTTCACTAAGGCTTTAGGACGAATAAAATTTGAAAAGTTTAGAGAGTTCTTAAAATTAAGTTGAAATGAAAAATATTAAAAGGGCTAAATTTAAGGAGGCGTGTTGAAATATAAGTAAATTTAGCTTTGTCATTTAAGTATGTGAATGAGTGTGACGCAGTGTCACTGTATAGGAAGCGTCCACGAGCGGAGCGTCGCGTACGCAAAGCAGATTGAATTCGCCCCTCAAGCCTAAAGCACCCGGTGCTCAAGAGTAATGATAATGTAGTGTGTTTCAATAAATTAGTGTTTAGTATAGAAAACCCATAACATCTCATTTTTCTTTACCTCAAATCTTAACAATAATATTTATAAACAAGAATAATATTTGGCAAACATCCATGATTCTTTCTTTCGTTGCCTGGGCGTCCTAACCCAACCTGGCATTCGACTTAGAATAAAATTGAATCGCTGAATTCAGTTGAAAACAGTTAAAGTCCCTCTGACAATCGACAGCGAAAGCGCGGCTTCGGTTATCGTGCACGCTCGTAGACTTTTGCTTAGCGAAAACGCGCCAATCGTGCGAAACCCGCATCCAGCAGCATCGCGAAAAGATCCTCGCTCGTTAACTTTTGCACTGTGAACGCTGGCCAATACCCCACTCACTTGCGCGTTTCGAGACCGAGATACACTTCTCCCCGTGTCCCCGTAGTGTAACCTACGAAGCTACTTAAATAAACGCAAATTGTTAACCTTACATCGTCTACCTTATTCGCGGACCCCCACCCTCGAACACTTGTATGCCGCCATAACAGCAGCGTCACACCCGATCCCGAGGGGCTATTCACTGAGTGAAAATGAGTGAAAAGTCATTCCTCACTCAAAACAGGTCGAGTGAAATTTCTTATGATCCGGCCAGATCATGAGAAATTTTTCCAAATCTTAGGAAATCGCGCTAACTCAGGGAGAATTACGTAAATTCTTCTCAACTCTTCTCAACTCAGCGTCGGTCACTGTAAAGTCAGCGCGGTCATTTGTACTCTTACGCAACCTCGCTCAACTCTTTCGAACTTCTAAGTATTCAGTTACTGTTTGACTTGCTGATATTTTTATTTTACGCGTAATGAAGAAGATTTTAATTGATAATAAGCTAATTATCACATTAGGAGAGACAGAGAATCGCATTTATTCAAAATAAATATTTGAATACATTTTGTATACACTGAATTATCTTTTTATTTAAGTTACACCAAAAAATGTTATCACTACAAAAAATCTTGGATCAAAATGAAACTGGTTGGAAATGTAACTGTTTTGTTGAAAAATCGTCTTTTTAGGTTGAAAATTCAAGTATCTTCATAGAAAATTTACTTCTTATTTAAAACTCATATTTTGTTGTTAAAAAGTGAAACTAAAAATTTATTTTGATAAAAATTCAACTATTTGTTTGAAAATTTGTCTGTTTAATTTGAAAATTCATTTATTTTGGTAGCAATTTCATCTTTCTTGGATAAAATGGCAACTGTTTTATTGAAAATTTCACAATTCTGTTAAAAATTGATAATTTTGTTTGAAAAATTCAACTATTTTGTTGAAAATTCTACTGTTTTGTTGCAAATTCAACTATTTTTGGGAAAACTTATCTTTTTAATTTAAAAATTCATCTATTTTAGTCGAAATTGCATCTTTCTTGGATAAAAGTGCAACTGTTTGGTTGAAAATTAATCTGTTCTGCTTGAGGATTCAAGTATTTTGTTGGAAAATTTTGGTTGAACCACTTTGTTAAGAAACAATTTTTTTTCAAAAATATGAGAGAAAACAAAGTTTTCATATTTTTATTTCGGTCTTACGATCAATTTAGAAAGAAATAAATCGAGTCAAAATTCCTTTTTATTATGACGTTTCGGCCTCATCTGTGGGCCTTCATCAGAAACAAACATCTGTTATAAAAGTATAAATAATAAAAAATACATACAAAAACTAAATTAATAAAACAAATTTTTACCTCAGAGGCAATAATCGGAGTCAATCCTAACGTACGTCGAAGCGAACAACAATTTTCTTTTAAATGGACTAACCTCCTTTGGGTATTAATCTAATTCCCAATGTCTAGGCGAGTAGATTGGCCATACCTTTGACAAATGTAGCTCAAATATCCCATGGTTCACAGAACGTTATAGACCAGTAGATAAATACGGTTTTAATACGGTGTAGAAAAAATTCTCGGATTCCAGCACATATACAAAATTGAACCAATAATTATAATTTAAAAAATTCACATTATAAAACCTTTGTTAAATTACAAAATGTCAAATTTACTTATCAGAAGAAAATTCTTAATTGTGAAATTAGCAATGTAATCGACAACATTAAAGAATTAGGTAATTACTCCAATTATTTAAAATATAGACTAGACAGAAAAATTACAGAAAACTCGATTGTTAACTTTTTTCAATCACAAGAATGTAGTCTACAAAAGTTAAAATGTCAACAAAGGGAGGCTCACATTAAAAAATTTAAATTATTGAATGATAGACTTTTAGAGGAAAAAAATAGGTACAGAGACATAAGAGCTAACAAATGGTTTAAAAATTTATCTAATGTGACAATTCCAGTTGAAACAGCTAAAACCTTAGCATTGGGTACTAAATTTGGGATTTCTTATAACTCTAAAAACATCCCTACTAATAATATCATTGCTAATATAGAAAATTGTATTAAAAACATTAAAGATGATAATAAAAAATCAAATGTTCGAAAAATAGTTACAGATTTAATCTCAAATCATAAAAAAATCAATAAATTTAAAAACTCCAATCAAATTTCAGATATTGCTACAAAATTCCAAAATGACCACAAGGATGTTATCTTTGTAAAAGCAGACAAAGGTAATATCTTAGTGGCTGCAAATTCAGAAGACTACAAATCAACTATTGAAAATATTTTACAAAATAATACTTTATATAAAAAAGTTAATACTACTTTAGTTCCGTCCATAGAAGAAAAATGTAATGATATTATTTCTAGATGGGAGAAAAAAAGATACATAAATGAAAATTTAGCTTATAAATTAAAAAACCATGGTTGTGTGACAGCAAAAGCATATGCCCTCCCCAAAGTTCACAAGCCAGAATTAAAATGGAGATTAATTGTCTCTACTATTGGTTCTCCAACTTACAATTTAGCAAAATTCTTATCTAATCTTTTAAAGCCAGTATCTGGAAAAACTGATTCATTTATAAGAGATAGTTGGAGCTTTAAAGAAAAAATTAATAATTTTAATGTTCCTAACACACATTCACTTGTTTCACTAGATATTATATCTATGTTTGATAATATTCCGTTGAATTTAGTTTTGGACGTTATGGAACAAAAATTACAAGTACATAAAAATTTAACTAAAATATCAAACTCAGAGATTTTAATAGCTGTCAAAACGGTTTTTAATAATACTGTCTTTTCATTTAATCAACAGTTTTATAAACAAATTTCTGGTTGTCCGATGGGTTCACCTTTATCACCTATTGCATCTAATCTTGTTTTAGAAGATGTTGAAAATAGAGCCTTATCTAAATTAAGCTTCAAACCACTTTTCTATAAGCGTTACGTGGATGATATTTTCACTATTGTTCCTACAGATAAAATCCCAGAACTAATTAACACATTCAATAGTATAGAAGAATCTCTACAATTTACTTTGGAAATAGAAAACAATAATACTCTACATTTTTTAGATCTGTCTATCACAAAAACTAACAATGGAAATTTAATTACTAATTGGTTTAAACAACCGTCATGGTCAGACCAATATTTGAATTACCATTCTCACCATCAATTTAGTCAGAAAATTGGATTAATAAAAGGTTTAATTGACAGATGTATTAAACTAAGTGACATCAATTATAGAAAAGAAAACTTAGATCAATTAAAAATTACTTTGCAACAAAATAATTATCCACTACCGTTAATTGAAAGTGTCATTAAAGAAAAAGTACATGAAATTTACAATAGCTCAATTAAAAATATTAAAAAAAAAAAAATGGCTTGAAAATTATAGACAAACTGATTTACGGGTTTCATTGCCTTATGTACAAGGTTTATCAGAAAGATTAAAGAACGCGTTAAAAAAGTTTGCTATTAATGTATATTTTAGAAATGATCACATATTAAAAAAATGTTTCACTAATATAAAAGACTCTGAAAAAATTGATAATATCTCTAATGTTGTTTATCTAATAAAATGTACAGGATGCAATAAAGTTTATATAGGTGAAACTGGTCGTCGGTTAAAAAATAGAATATCCGAACATAAAAGGGATTGTAGAATTGGCAACTGAAATACGGGCCTCTCACAACATTCTTGGAATTTTGATCATTATTTTGATTTCGATTTTAAAACTATCAAAATCCATGCTAAAGAAAAAAACTCTTATGAAAGAAAAATTCTGGAATCAATTTTCATAAATAAATATATAAAAGTATCTATTAATTTAAAAACTGAAATTCTGAACGTGAATAAATATTATAATAGCATCATAAATTAAATTGAATTCCCATTATATTTAGCGCGCTTTTCATGTGGATTTGTTTTTGTCCACCTATCACTACAACTTTCTTAGGCTTTTCATTTGGAATTGATTTTGTATATCTATCACCACAACTTTCTTAGGCCTTATAATCACTCATTTGTTGTTTACGTCACATCACTTTGTTAGCTGTTTTTACAGCATTTATAACTAAAAAATGTGAACTTTTTTTAACATACTGAGAAACTTCTTTTGATCTCCATAGTTTCCCAATACTTTTTTTACAATTTCATAATGAACTGACTTAATGCGAAATTTTAAATGTTGTCGTTCGCTTCGACGTACGTTAGGATTGACTCCGATTATTGCCTCCGAGGTAAAAATTTGTTTTATTAATTTATTTTTTGTATGTATTTTTTATTATTTTTAATTATTTATACTTTTATAACAGATGTTCGTTTCTGATGAAGGCCCACAGATGAGGCCGAAACGTCATAATAAAAAGGAATTTTGACTCGATTTATTTTTTATTTTTTTCTAAATTGATCTTAAGACCGAAATAAAAATATGAAAACTTTGTTTTCTCTCATATTTTTGAATATACAAAAACGATCGAAGAAAGTTTCACTTCATGATCTCTTTTAATTTCTTGAGGTTTTATTTAAACAATTTTTTGTTGAAGATTTATATTTTTAGTTGAAAATTGATCTCTTTGGTTCCAAGTTTAACTATTTTGTTGAAAACTGATCTTTTTTAATTAAAAATTCAGCTGCGTGGGTCAAAGTTGACCGACTTAGTTGAAATTTTTTTTTTTTTTTTTTTTTTGAATGAAGAATTACTGTTTGGTTTAAAATGTAACAATTTTGTTGAAAATGAATTTTTTTGCTGAATATTTATATTTTCTGGTTGAAAGCTCAAATTTTTGTACAGAAAATTTGTCTTTTGGCTTGAAGGTTCAACAATTTAGGTGAACTTTTTTTTCTTTTACGAATGAACAATTTTTATTTGTTGAAAATTCGTCTTTTTGGTTTTAAAATTCATTTTTTGTTTTGTTGAAATATCAACTATTACACTTTTTTGTTGAGAATTCATCTTTTTATTTTGAAAAATCAATTATTTTCTTGAAAATTTAATTATTTTGTTAAAAAGTCATCTTTTATGGTAAATTTTTTTTTATTAATAAATCAAATTTTAAATTTGTATCTGAAATGTTGCTGTATTATGTTTATAAAAGGTACTATGTTAAAAATATTATAATATTAAAATGCAGGTATTTGAATGTCAGAGAAAATAAAAAATTGGTCAAGGAAAAATCAGGGAATTTTGGAAATGAAGTTTTCACACTGCAAAGCATGTATTATCTTAAATACCAAAAATTTCCATTAGTTTCAAGTCTCATATTTTATTATTTCTGAAAACCATAAATTATGACTAGTAAGAGGGGTTGGGGGTATAAAGATTTTGTTATGGTTCGTTAAGGGGCTGGAGTGGGGGAGTCGGAGAGGGCCTACAATCCTTTACGTAATTTAAGTATTATATTAATAATATATATTATTAATAAGTGTCATATCATGTAATATCAAGTGACATTTAAAGCGATTGAATTAATTTCTTTACTAAAAATGTGATTTTTTTAAAAAAACTCACCGTTTAAAATTTCAGAATTTTAAATATTGTGAAAAGTATCGTGAACCATTAAAGTTTAATTACTCTAAATACTTGGAAAATTATATGCTTTATAATTAGAAATTGTCAAAATTAATGAATTCAAACTTGAAGAGTTAAAAAATAACCAATTCCAAACTTTGTTTGTGTTATATACGTGTAAAATAAAAATGTGTGATTCATATTAATTATTTTTCATTTATGCGAATTCACGGAAAAATCATCTGACACTCCCCATGTCGGCCATATTCTTTGAATTCTTCCCATATTCTTTCAACTAATTTTGTACTCTTCCTGATCTCACTGTATTCTTCCAATTCATCCGTATTCTCCCCGATTCTCACCAACTCTGACTCGATTCGCTTCACTCATCTCTACTCAGACTCAAGATCGCGTACTCTTCGAAAATCAGTAATTCCTTAACTCATTTTCACTCAGTGAATAGCCCCTCGCCCGATCCCCGTTACGGAGAGGATTACTCCCGTGTCGGTAACTATCGAAGCCATCGCAACGTCGTTCTGGATACCCTGGACCACTCTCGCCCTTCCTCGAAGCCGATCTCCGTTACGGAGAGGACTACTCCCGTATCGGTGGCCATCGCCGTCATCGGAACGAACCCCAACGTCGCCCTGTATACCCTGGACCACCCAAACCACCCTTGCCCTTCTTTGAAGCAGATGCCCGTTACGGAGAGGATTGCTTCCGTATCCGCGGTAATCGCCGTCACCGCAACATCGCCCTGGATACCATGGACACCCCGCCTCTGTGATTAAATAACAAGACCTTCCCTCTCGAATTAAATAAAGTAATCCCAACTTTATTTAATTTAAAATAATTCTTTTGAATCAGTCTCGACCCACAGACTGACCTCGTAGTGATAATGAACATAATAAGTTGATACAGTTATTTAAGAGCCAAGATTACAAAATAGTTGAGAATATTGCTTCTTTTGTAAACGAAATGATTAAAATAAGAGCTTTTGGTACCTGCGAGTGGATATAACCTTAATGCATAAGACATTTTTAAATTAGACATTACTTTTTTAACAACTTTTGTAAATGTGTATTATTCTTTATTGCCCTCCTTGCTATAGAATTTTTGTATTCTGATAAGCAATAAACTATACTATACTATACTATTTATTCCGATCTCAATGCTTAAAAGCTCATGCTGCCGAAAGAGTAACGTGAAACCGCTCTGATTGAGGCTCATAATAATCCTCAATCAGGACACATAGGTGTCGAAAAGACCTACCATGGTTTATGGTTGGAGCTGATATTATGGGGCCGAATACCCGCTCCTCAACCCAACATAATGTGGTCCCATATACATGTCACACTAAGGATCTTAAACCGTACCCATCCAAACTACATTAGGTTCTCTCGCTCAAGGCTTATTTGTGTTGTCTGGGAGCATACAAGTGTTGGGCATTGTCGATTCTTTGTCTCCTATTCTAATCGGATTGGGTATGGATTTCTTTCGTTTAGGTGGATCCGTATCAGTTCTTCTACGTCCCAGCGAATGGGCCAGTATACGAAGTCCAGTAGATCCCCCCGGTAGGTGGGGAGTTCAGGGTGAAGGCCGCCGTTCTGGACCCTACATTCGCCTTTACAGAGACGTATGGGATCCCGAGCGTTAGGCCCAACCCTGTCTCCACCTCCTGGGGGTTGTTCTGATGGGAATGTTTTGAAAATACGGCCGCGGGGTATTCCGCGGGCCCTGCACAGCAGGATGAACCTTCACACGTTCCACTCGAGGAACTTCAGGAGGAGGAACCAGCAGCAAGAGCTGCTAGCCCAGCTCCCCAAAGAGAAAGAGCACCAGGGACTCGAAGGCGACGCCTCAGATGGGACGTAAAGCATTGTGAAGCCAAGCGCCAGGCCCTTCATAGGCGCTGGAACACTCGCAAAGATTAACTTCCGAATTTCTCTCCTCTCTATAAAAAAAGTTTATCTCTTCTTGTTGAAAAAATTCTTTCTTGCGTACTTTTAATTTGGATCCGACTCTTTTAGTCAATATTATTGCCGATTCTTAATTAATTAATTATTAAATTCTAAATATATGGTACGATAAGAGATTATAATACTTAAAGATGGGTACCGCTCTTACAACTACTATAAGTTTTGTTTCTTCCGAGCTCATTGTTGAGTATCTCTCTGAGAAATGGTGGCTATGACACCGGATCGCTTCTTTGTTAATTGGAGACGCCTAGTTTTGACGAATCTTTCCTGAGGATTTCCCTGTCTGGTCCGGGGGAGTTGCAATGTGGTAAAATTTTGACACCACTATTTTTTCCTCGACCATGATGAGAGAATCCTTGAAAATGGGGAGGGGAGGGGATTTATTTGTACCGCGAACCTATTTGATTTTGTATAATATATAAGAAATACTTGAATTGGTGTTTTTTGCGAAGGATGAGTCTCTTCGAATTCTTTCAGGTGACTATTTCGGAGATGCCGGTTGAAACCAGAAGTATTTGAGGCTATCATTTTAATGACAACAGGAATTTATAAGAGAAAACCTTAGTTTTCGACTTCTTCTAGACTATTTATTCAGAATTGTACTGTTTGGGAATCGGACCAATTCCCTCATCAGATTGTCTTTTACATTTCGCAGAATTTAACCGTGGTTTGTATGTGTATTATTTTTGGAACCAATTATAGATATGGATAGATAAAAAATTGAAGAAATTTAAGAAGTATTAAACAAACGTTCTTAATATTATTATGAATGCTCATTTTTTGAAATAAATAGGACCTGTATAATGCAGAAGTATATTGAAATAAAATATTAATTATTCGAAGCTTAAAAAAATGTTTATAATAGTTCAGTTAAAAAATTTAAATTGTAAGGATGCCGAAGTGTGCACCCACAGTCTCCATTTTAAGATATTATAATGACAACAGGCTTATTTGCCTTATTCACTTGGCATAACTTGCATGTTCCAACTTTGCACCCGTACTGAATAGCATATTTGAAGGACTCTTCTAACGATTTTCCACCACGCTTCCGTTTTGTACATTAAAAATAGGTCGGATCCCCAACTTGAATACTACGTATTTATTAATTGCATACATTAAAATAAATCTGATAGTTGATAAAAACGCAGGACCTTGAATAATGATGTATGTTTTAATTAATATTCCGAGTACAATTAGCACAATAAAACGTTACGACCAATTGGCCTAAACGTACGTTCTTAAACTTTTTCAATGGCTCGACGCCACCTAGCAACTTTGCATCATACAAGAACGCAATTGGGAATAACAAATGAAATCATTTAATTTACTCGCGTTCCGTCTTTCTCTAACTGGCCTTGAAGTTCCAACCACATTAACGTCTAGATTATTTTCAACTAAAGTTGAATTCTCTTTTGACCTTTTTCAAGACCCTCCTTACTAGTTTTATTGACGTTTGATTTTACAAATTCAATAGAATCTTCCTTTTCATTAAAATTTTTAACATTCTCATCTTTTGAACTATAATCGTTGTTTACATCTTCTTTCAAACTCGGTCGCCAAATTCAAACTGTCCTTTCTTTCTAGATTGAAACTTAGTCGACTCACCTGTTGATAAAGTATTAGTTTTAACGAACACAATGTCTCCTATCTCATATCTAATTGTAGTACTGCGGTTCTTATCGTAACGATCTTTTGCTTCCTTTTGATCGATCGCAATCGCCTCTCGAATCTCATTTCTAATTTCTTCTGGATTTCTAAAACCACTCTCAGAATTTGTCGTTATCCTTCTAATATGACCGTCTTCATAACGTGGTACAAAACCATATACAGCTTCAACCAGAGCATGAACCGTTGATTTACAAACTGACGAATTCAAATCACATTCTAATTTACTTACATCTTGATTCCACCTAAATGCTTCATTGTCCAAAAGATTTGATTGCAAAGCAGGTAAAATTGTCTGATTTAATCTCTCCACTTGCCCATTGGCTTTAGGATGCCTACTTGAATTTAACGTATGCTTGATACTTAATCTTTTGCACAATGCTTCCAATTTATTAGCTGTAAAACAAGTACCCCTGTCTGAGATAATTCTGTGAGATGAAACAAATCTATAAATGAATTCTTCAACCCTCTTGATCGTTGTAGGCACTTTTGTATCCTTGACCGCGTATAACTGACAAAATGTAATTAAATTGCAAATGATTGCAAGAATATACTTATTTCCACGAGTTCAAGTTACAAATGGCCCAAAATGATCAATGTTAATAACCTCAAACTGTAGTTTTCCGGGAGGCATAGAATGCCATTCACCGGCTTGCTTTCCTACCATATCTTTTGCTAACAAAAATTCTAGACAAGATCCAATGTTCATTTTTACGTATCTTCGCATTCCTGGAAAATAAAAATGTTCCCTAATTCTCGCTACCGTTCTATTAATTCCAAAATGCTTTGACAAATCGTGATACTTAATTGATAGCGCTTTACGCATGGCTGTTGGCGCAACATACAATTCCTTATATTTTTCTTTTTAATCGATTTTATACGATAAGCCATCTCTTAATACGTAATCTTGACATTCGTCTTTCTACGTCCGAGTACGTTCGTGTTCGGCTTTTTCTAGAATTTTTATTTTCCTGGCTAACTTTTCGTCAACTCTCTGGTACATCAAAATCTCATCTTCGCGCATCGAAATATTCAAAACCGCCCCTGGTTCATCAAAAGAATTAGCCTCTTCTACAGGTGCTCTAGATAATGCATCTACGTGTTGCATATTCTCACCTTTTCGATGGTGTATATCGTCTTAATCGAGTCGATGCTCGCACTACAGCCAAAAATTCTAGCTTACTAGAAGGATATGATTTTTCTGCTTCTGGGGGTTTTCTACTTTCTGAACTGATCAATTGTTTGATTTTCTGAATAGAAAATTCCTGAGCTTCACCCCAGACAAACTTTACATCGCCTTTCCGGCTTTTACCGGCTTTTATCAAAAGATCCAAAACTTCGCTTAATTTTTTAATAAATTCCTCCCAAGTCTTGGAATAAATCAAGATGTCGTCAAAATAAGTAAGACCTAAATTAGCATGATTTAGACCAAAAACGCTTTGAATTAATTTAGAAAAATACTACGGGACATTCATCAAACCGAACATTGCTCTCTCAAATTGACCCGTCTCATCTTGAGTTATAAAAGCCGTCTTTTCTTTCGCACTTTCAGTTAATACAATGTATAGATAACCATGCGACAAATCTAAAGTGGTAACAAACTTGGAGCCATGTAATTGATGTGGACCATCTTCGATATTTGAGAGAGGGATTTTTTTTCGAACTTTCATCTGATTTAATCGCCGATAGTCGACAACTAGACGCGGTGATCCATCTACTTTTATAACTAAAAAGCGCAGACTAGCAAAGGGTGAATTTGTTTCTGTAGCTAAACCGACTCGTTTATATTCAACACTATAAGATCTCGCATTATTTCACGTTTCGACGAACACAAATTAAACCCTTTTGCAGAAAACGGTTCCGACCCTTCTTTTAACTGTATTTTCATTTCCAGAAGATCCGTACATTCTAACTCCGATACATTTTTAGCAATTGCTCGACGTTTGGAATTTGAAAGATCAACAATCTCTTTCGATTCTACCTCAGATAACGATTCGTGTGTTTGTGCCTCTGATTAGGTAACTGGCTGAAATCTAGGTTCCAAGATCGGAATTTCTTTTACTGACAACATTTTATCCGCCAGAATTTTCCCTTCGAGAACTTAACCTCTTCATCAATCAAATTTTCATAAGGCAAAGTTAATTCACAATCACCGACTGACACATTAATAAAATTAATCAATCCCGGCTGAATACTACCTATTTCGTTAACAGTTGGTCTCTTCAAAGTTTGAGACGATGCTTCATTCTTTAGCAAACGGAAAATTATTTGCATGACAATAAGTTATTTTATCACCGAATTTATAAAATTGGTATAAGGGGGGTTTCTGAGTTCGCTGATTTTGAATTTGACGTCAGAATTCATAAATTGAAAACGCAGATCCAATATAGCGCCTGAAATTTATAAGTTTTTACATATTTGTATGAAACTGAGTAAAAGGGAGTTTTTGAGGTAGCTGATTTAGAATTTGGCGTCAAAAGTTATGAATTCAAAATGGAAGATCCAATATGGCGCCTAAAATTTCTAAATGTTCACTTTGTATGAAACTTACTACAAGGGGTTTCTCGAGGTAACCGATTTCGAATTTGACGTCGAAAGTTACAAATTCAAATTCGCAAATCTAATATGGGAACTAAAATCACCAATTTTTGTATATATTCGCATAAATTATGGCGAGAAGTATTTGAAAAAAGATTCTTCCGTCCTCGAAATAGAATTTATGAAGAATTTTTGCTATGTTGTGTTGCGATGTACCTACTTAGAGACCTCAAAGTCAGGAACCTTATTATGTTTTCATAGCCTAATGTATCAGTATCCGTAACTAATCCGAATTACGTTCCATAAGCTAATAAATTAGATGTTCATATTTCATCTTCTCACAGCTCTTGCAGCCTGGATATTCTCACACGGCCAAGAATATCCTTAGAATATTTTTAATAATATAACTGAAATATATAGAATAGAGCTTAGAAAAACATAGCTATAGAACATAAATTAAATAGAATATTACCCTGATATTGGTTTATGTGAACTCCAAAAAGATTGTGGCGATTTAGTCCCAAATCGCCCAAGTAGTCTAGAACTAGGTAAAACGTTGCTTTTATTATCTTCAACGTTTAGTCTTTGCGTTAGACTTCTGACCCGGGATAATAACGTGGAAAATAAATTTTCTGCAGTAAGAAGTTCAAAGCCATCGTCGTCGTCATCTTCTCCAGATGATAAACTATCGACCATGTCAGATGCCTGTCTTCTCGGCCGAGAGCTTCTCAAGCGATGCATATGCCGTTGCAACATATCGTCGCTATCTCTAAAAAACAACAAACACGTATGAAATTAAAATATGAAATTAAACTTCAACACTTTCATCAACCTTGCAAAAATATCTATAATAACATAATATTAAAATATACTTTTTAAATTGGACATTATTACCATAATATAATATTATTTATATAATTAAAAAAAAGGTTAATCAACCACCGCAGGGTCACACTTGGAGCAACTATAATCTATGAAAATGACATTGGCTCCCAGTAGAACCGCAGTAAATCACACCTTTGGCCATGCCGATATCACACCGACAGGCCGGCGAAAATCTGGTGTGTCTTGAGGACACGCAGCGACTCAACGATGACAGCCTTCTGCACCCATCTCGCAAGTGCCTCGGCATGTTTCTGGCACGCGGGTATGGCTTTGAGGTTACGAACCAGTAATAAATACTTTCGCACCGCCGAGACCACCGATTACAAGGACAATCATTTTAACCGAATACGTAGGGAGTCGAATATAAACCGTATTTTTTGTATAACTTTTTATTGAATTAAAAACTTTTTACAAAGTACAAAATTATTATTTTCCTATATATATTCCACTAAAACTTAGGCACTTTTACCATCGGATTCATAGCTTCTGAACTTCAGTATCATAGAACGAAGGTGGCTGGGTCTGAAGCCATTTGCGCAAGAAGTGCTCTACCTTCTCATCGATGTTGAAATGCTGACCTCCCAACGCCTATTTCCATGGTCCAAACAAATGCTAGTCACAGGGTGAGAGATCAGGGACATAGGAAAAATGTTTGAGAAAAGTCCAGCGGAATTCCTACATTTTGCTTGAGTTATAGTGGCGGTATGAGGCCTAGCGTACTGTGTAGCCCCCGTATTTTGGACTTGTAGGCTACTTTTAAAGGTTACCGTCTTCCTCTCGTAAAGAAATTCGACAAGCACAACCCCTTTAAGATCTTCAAAAATCGTTGCGGGCGGGGGGGGCCCCCCCCCCCCGGGACGCCCTCGGCGGGCCGCCGCGCAAGAGGCGTGTTCTGTACGTTTTCACGCCCCTCTATACATTTTTTGTATCACGCAAACACTTGAGTCTTCGATAATGTTTTCTAAAAAGGTGCTGCTTCAACTTACGCGCAATTTCACTGGGCTTTATGCGTTCTTTACTCAAAATGTTTATTATAATAGGTTGTGCAACAGACACTGAGACTTCTTTCTCACTCATTGCACAAGCTCCCGAACGAACGAGAAGGGAGAGGCCTACGTAGTACTTAGAAAGTCTGAAATAACCCAGCTTCAGCCTCTATATGGTCCTAAGTCGATAGGGTCCCTTATGTGACACTGCGGTAGAAATTCCGGTTTATATTTGACTGTCCCTGCGACTAACATGCTTGCTGTCCCGGTTTTACTCTACTCATTTGGGGTGGTTCAATGGACGAAATCGAGGTTACGGCCCTCGATATCACCACACGTAAGATCATGCATATACGCAAAAAAGCTTGCATCTCAATTCGTATGTTCGGCGATTATACATTTCACGCCGTCACGGCGGACGCGGACTTCTAAATCTTCAGTATCTTCATAACAGAATTGTTCTAAGTACAGCTTACATCGTTGCAAATGGCAGAGATCCTCTCCTAAAAATTGTCAGGAACAACGAGATGATTGGCAAAGGAGCGTTCCTTTACAAAGCCGCGGACCAAGCAGCCGAGACCCTTGGCCTGAATTTTAACATCAGAAGTGACGAAAGTGCATTACTCCATGTAGATGCTTCACTTCTAAAAGCCGAAGTAAAGAAAGCAGAGGTTGCAAAATTTCACCAACAGCTACTCGACAAGAAAATACACGGAAACTTTCACAGAAATGTAGAAAATAAGTCGTTGTCGAAGGAGAAAACTTTTGCTTTCCTCAGATCGTCAGGGCTTAATTCAGGTACAGAGGCTATCATTTTCGCATGCCAGGACGGTGTCATTTCCGCCTTAGATTACCGTGACCGCATTTTATGTCAAGAAGTTCCCAGCGATAGGTGCAGAGCGTGCCATGCATATTCGTGATCGAATTCTCGGCTCCAGCCAACAACAACATCATTGCCAAGGAGAAGGAAAAGGAGGAGAGGTATCAAGACCTTAAAAGGGAGCTGAAACGAATGTACCCAAAATATTCGGTTGAAGTGATTGTCCTTGTGATCGGTGCTCTCGGAGGTGCGAAACTATCACTGGTTCGTAACCTTAAAGCCATACCCGCGTGCCAAAAATAAGCCTAAGGCCCTTGCGAGATGGATTCAGAAAGCTGTCATCCTTGGGTCGCTTCGTGTTCTCAAGACACATGAAAATTTCGCCGGCCTGTCGAAGTAATTTCATCGTGCTACCCATCTCACGGTCGTAAGACGTGACCATGAGTGTGATATACCGCTATTCTACTGGAAGCCGGTGTCATTTGTAGATGGCAGTTGCTCCCAGCGGGAGCCTGCGGTGGTTGTTTAAACCTTTTTTTTAATTATATATATGATGTATATAAGTAGGATGATGGTCGTGGAGTTTAAGGCGTAGGCTTTGGACCCACTCCGTCGGCTTGCGGGTTCGATTCCGGCCTCGCACTCTGGAAGAGCCTCGGCGGCCCATGCGATGAACACTAGCCTAGCAAAGGATTTGTTTATCTCCGCGGAGTCGTGGGATCGGTACCGCTAGAGAAAAAGGGTCTCTAAGTACTTCAAGCTGTTGCTCTTGGTGGTTCGGAACCCAACTTAAACTGCAGGTCCCCTCCTGGGGACACACTAGAAGCTCCATTCCATATGATGTATATATGGTTTCAGTGCTTCTTTCCGGCGCATGTGCACTGACACCGACGTAACTATTAATCAAATAAAACCACCACTGTGACTTATTTTGTGTCCATTGCCAATTTAATATCGGCGGTGAATTTAAGCGACGCTGTTAAGGTGCTGTGTTTAGCTCTAAAGCCGAATTGCAAAGCGTCCACGGCGATGCACAATTCGCTCAAGCGGCTTACACAGAGCGTTCAAAATAGAGATAGGGCATGAGGAAGCCTTTTGAAATCTTGTGAACTGGACGAATGACTGTCATTTTCCAGCTATCTGAGAAAATCACGCTCTGTAGCGAAAAGTTGTAAATCTGCAATAAAATCGGAAAAATAATAGGCAGGAAAAGTCTGATCATTTTAATATAGATACCATCTGGGCCAACAGCATTTGAATGGACTTCAGAAATTGCGTCCAATAGGAACACAGGGGAGATGTCTGAGAAGAAGAGGTTACTATCATCAAAGGGATACCCGCGCAGGACGAGGGTGGCAGTCACTATAGGAGGCTGATTACGTGGTGAAAACGCCCATAGGAAATCCGGAGACATAAAGTCAACGTCAAGGTCTTCACGCTTAGGCGGAATTATTAGTCGCGAATGTCGCAGTAAATGTCATACATTATCCTTTTTGTTCGTATTTCGGACTGCATTGTAATTATACTGGTTGTTTGAGCCGAAAATTTTTCTTTGCACTAGGTTACGAAGCTTACGGAATTCTTTTTGAATAGCCAGTCTACGTTTTGAGTCTCGGACACTCATTAAATCTCTAGTTTCTAGAGTTATCCATGGTGCAGCTTCTTTGCGTGAACTTGGGACAAAGAGTGGCGCAAACTTGTCAAAGGCCTTCGTTAAGATAACAACAATCCCGTTTACATTAGAGTTAACATCCCCTTGTAAAATCAGAGTATCCCAATCGTATGACTTAAGGTGATCATGAAATTCCTGCATGTCAATATTATTAAGATCACGGATCCGCGTGGCAATCGGCCTGGTTGGAAGGTTACAGGATAGTTGGTATTCAATGTTGATCAGATCATGATTGGAAAGGAAGGGAATAGGGTGATACGCATCAGCAGTTACTTTGTCTAAATAGTCTACTATTATGAGGTCAATCAACGTGCTAGTCAAGTCAGTATGGTGAGTGGAATCATGCGGAACAATGGACAAGCCGTCGGAGGAAACCACAGACTTCAAGTTAATAGTTATATTGTTAGATGTGTTTAGGTTCGTGTTTAAATCTCCTCTTAAAATGATTATCGATCGCAACGGCACTGGAGGGGGTATCAGGTTTCAACCACGTCTCTGAAACTGCAATGATATTATAATCACGTCAGCTAAAAAAAATTTTCGAATTCAAGAAAATGCGCCAGGAGAGACTGAGCATTGACGTGGCAAATTTTTAAACTGCTATGAGTATGAGTGTGAGTACAGGACGCGAGAGACAGGCTGAAGCAGATAAGAAAACTCTTCAAGACATGTGAAAAGCAAAATTCCGATCCAAGCACACCAGAGGGCATTCTAGCAAAAAGGAGTAAAGTGACATGGATCCAGGGTGCCCCTCTGAGATTACATCCCGCGTAAGTTAAAACAATAAACAAGATTAACCAAATAGGCCCAACCACATGCACCTTCACGAGATACAAAGCTCTTCATATCATAGAGATAATCACTTAAACTAATTGAATATATCGGACTAAAATATAATACAACCTCAATAAGGAGAAAGGAAAATGTGCTAATAAGAGAAGTTATGCATATGCAAAGTACTACCTCAAGGGCTACAGCAAACAAATCATTTAAAGAAAAAGGATATACGGTGACTGCCGTTTACATGCCGGGAAAGTTCAGCTGTAAACACCATCGTTGATATCGTAGCAAGTCGAGATTCTGTAGGTGGGTGAGAATAACTCTCCTTGAACCCTCCTCCTTTCTACAGAAGATTTTCCCGCCACTGATCCATATATATATTTAATTTTCCTTTTCCTCCTCAGCTCGAACGCCCCTTTATATATCTGACTAAAATACTGAGTGAGAGCTTCTTTAATGTAAAGGATGTTGTTTTCCTGCTCAGGCCAACCAATTGCGCTAATCAAGAAGTCATAGGAGTGATTTACCGCCACATTAACACTAACATAACAAAATTATATATTTGAATATGTGTAATGTTCCTGATTGGGCATTTAAAAATTAGGAAACTTCAAACAAATATTTGCGAATGTAAGCTTTTGAAGCTGAACAACTTTAATTTCAAGACTTCGCAAATTAAACTATTTTTGAATTTTGCATTCAAAACAATAATTTTACATTTAAATTACAGATATTTTAAAGTTCATAAAAACTATTAATAGGTATAATATCATATAGAGTAGCAAGTGGCATTCAAAGTGATTGGGTACATTAAAAAAATGAGATTAATGTTAATACAAAAATTCACTGTCATTTTCGTCGCTCAACATTTTAGAAAATTAGAATTGTAAATCATCAATGTTTAATTATTCTAAGAACGTTGAAAATGATATTATTTCTAATTTTAAATTTTCAAAATTATAAAACTAGGTCACAAAATATGAATAATTTTCAAATTGTTCGTCACGCTTTTTAAAATTCAACATAGGAGCTTAAATGTAGACACAGTGAATGAATGAATGAATTCGGAGATTATTACTATTGATTTAAACGTGTTTTTAAATTATTAAAATTTTTGTAAGTCCGTCCCCGAAGTTTCACTTCTCAGTGATAATTATAATTTAGGGTAGATTTTGAAGACAAAAAATACTACAGAAAACTTACAAAATTGAAAAATCACTAATTTTATTCGAAACATAAATGTTCATGTTAGTAAAAGAATTTTAATTGTTTGTACATTAAAACATTTGAAGGACCGGTATTTATTAAAACAGACTCGGTCAGAAATAATAAAGTTTATTTAAGAAACGTAATCTTCGGGCTACATGTTAGATGTTGATCGAACGAGATCTCCGAAGCGAATCCCCGAAGCCGATCTCCTTCGCTTTCTCCTGCTTTCTTCCCAGCGCCCTCTTACGGAGAATTACATTACACCGCCATACTGGCCCGCGAAAATTTAAATCAATTTTACATGGAAATATCTATCGCCTACAGTTCGGCCATCGTGACTAATGATCGTCCCGATCATCTTTAGCGTTGTCGATTTCGAAGGTCTTTTTACCTTCCCAAGGAATCATTCTTTCCGCGCTGAAAACTCCAGTGAAGGGCTTCTGGGTTAATTAAAAACCATCAACATCGCTAATGACATATCGGTCATATCTCAAAACTTTTTTCACAACATAAGGGTCTTTATTTTTCGGCAATAACTTCTGATTTACATTTGGTTCGGTTACGGTATTTTCTAACATTACGAAGTCTCCGATCTGGTATTTATGAGGCTTTTTGTGTCGATTGTCAAATGCCTTTTTATTTGCCTCTCGCACTTGATCAATTTTAATATCAGCTTGTTCGCGTAATTTACATCGAGATTCCACAATTACTGTGTCGCTGTGTGCTATATCTAATAACAATCCTCGAAGTTCTTCGTCGGGGAAACCGATTTGATCGGTTCCAAAAAGTAACCTTGCAGGCGAACAACCAATAGAACGATTCATCGTGTTATTAATAACAAATTGTACGTCGTTAATTTTCAGACCCCAATTAGTAGGGTTGGCCATTTTTGCCATAGTCGAACGTAAAAACCTATTGACTCGGTCTACTTGCCCGTTACCTCGCGGCGTTCCCGAAGCTACAAGAATGTGTAGAATTTCTCGCTCAGACACAAAATCGTCAAACTCCTTTGATGTGAAACAGGAACCTCTGTCCGATATAATCTTTTTAGGCGCACCATAATGATGAATGTAGTTATTAAGTTTTCCTATCGATTCTTTTGTCGTCGTCGACTTCACCGGATACAAAACTACAAATTTCGAATACCCGTCAACCACCAAGAGGATGTGCCTGAATCCAAAAACTGTCTTTTCTAATGGACCAAAATGGTCGATAAAGCAAGCCTCGAACGGCCTTTTCGCTCGATCCCATATGTGCATTTCCCCTTCTTTTTTACCTGACTTAACTTAATAAGTGAGACACTTTAAGCAGTTACCAAGATGTTCTTTGACTCTCGCGCGCAGTCCTGGAAACCAATACACTCGTAATATTAAATCGACGGTTTTGTCTAATCCGGTATGACCCATGTCATCATGGCAAGCACGAATCACGCTATTAACCATGCTCAAAGGAACATAAAACAACAGAGAATCATGGTATTTACGATAAACAATTCCGTTGCGAGATTCGTACTTGGGCCTCTCACACTGTTCTAAAGATTCTCGTATTTCTCGTATTTCAGGGTCAGTTTGCTGCTTGAATATCAGTTCCTGTTCAAAACTAATCGGTTCAATGGCATAAATCTCTCGGCTCAACGCATCGACGTGTCGCATTCGTTCAGAAGGCCTATGCTCAACTTTATATTTATAGGGGCTCAAGACCAGTATCCATCGTTTAATTCCCGAGTTTCTTTCTTATCTAAGGTCATTTTGAGCGCGTTACAATAAGTGTAAATTACAAACGGAATCCCTAACAAATATACTCTAAATTGTTCTAGCGCATACACAATAGCTGGTGTTTCCAATTCATAACTGTGATAGCGGCTCTCTTCGTCGGATGTGCGCTTACTAAAATAAAGTACAGGATGCATTTGATTGTCACTCTGCCGTTGCAACAAAATTGCTCCGAAACCCTGAGCACTTGCATCCGTGTGTAATTCCGTATAAGCTTGTGGCGAATAAATAGCCAAAACCGGATCGTTGACCATTCGTTCTACTAAAGTTTCAAATGACCTTAGTTCGTCTGCTCCGAAATGAAAAGTGACATCCTTTTTTAGCAAGTCATACAACGGCTTTGCAATGACGGCAAAATTAGACACGAAACGTCTAAAAGTAGCTCACAAGGCCCAAAAACTTTTGTACTTGTTTAGTGGTACGCGGCACCGGGTAATCTAAAAGCGCACGCAAGTGATCCCGGCTCGGTCGAATTCCCTTCCCACTAATCGTATATCCTAAGTACTCAATCTCAGTTGCTCCAAAATTACATTTTTCCCACTTAAGCTCTAGCCCATTTTTAGCCATTAATTGTAAGACTTCGCCTAAGATAGCCCAATTCTCATCTAAGGTTTCCGTGGCAATAAGAACATCGTCTAGATACAAAAGTATTTTCCTTTTTTTAATTAAATTCTCAAAAATCAAATACAAGTACCTTTGAAAGTTAGAAGGCGCGTTGACAAGGCCAAAAGGCATGCGCAGATACTCATATTGGCCGTCTGGCGTGCTAGAAGCGGCAAACTTTACAGAATTTTCAGCAACACGAACGTGGTGAAATCCATCTCTCAAATCTAAACTCGTAAACCACTTTTTCCCTGCCAAGCGATCAATTAAATCGTCCATTCGGGGTAACGGAAAATGATCCTTAACAGTAATTTTATTTAGGGCACGGTCATCAATGCATAGTCGAAAATCCCCATTCTTTTTCGTTGTCAAAACTATTGGGCTGCTATAACACGATCGGCTATGTCTGATTATACCGCGAGCTAGGAAATCGTCAATAATCTTCTGTAATTCTTGTCTCTCAAACCAAGACAACCTTCGCGGATTAAAATAGAATGGTTCATTCGATAGAACATTTATTTCGATCTCGTACGTTATCGGTTCAGCATTTTGCGAGCTTTCAATATACTCCAACAACATTGATCTCAACTCCCCTAACTGTTCATTTGGAATTTTGTCCCCCACCATACTCAAAGACAAACAGTCTATGCCTTTAGGAGTGCCCTCAATTAAATCGATACATAAAATTTCGTTAATGACTTTTTCATAACTAAAAGAAAGGTCTTTTGACACGATCATAGACAACCCTGGCGTTCTTCTTATAAAATTTCGACCTAAAAGCGCATCGTAAGAAATAGCGGTGTGGGGCACTATTGCAAAAGTTATTTCAAATACTTCATTCGGAACTAGTTGCAATCTTATCTTAGTTTTAATAAAACCCAAAATCTCTAAATATGACTTATTGATCCCTGAGTACTTATCTTTATCCGAAATAGGCATCACCTCACAATCCCAAAAATCTCTCTTATAAACAGTTAATTTAATAAGACTGATCGCGCTACCGGTATCGGGTAAACTTTCTACATAATACTTATCATCGAAATCCCTGCTCAGGAGCACGGTATCCTCTGTAGTTGGCTCATTCAGCGGGATCCTAGTCGGAGGTATCTCAGCAACAATAGGTCCCTCGATGACGTTCAACGTGCTTGAAGATTTCTCTCCGCTGCTCGTCTTCGTCGCAGGTCACGTGTCTGCTCTCCGGGATGAACTCTGTTTGTCGTTGGGACAATTTCTGGCTATGTGCCCCTTCTGCTCACATTTGAAGCATGTGCCTCGCTCCTTTGGTGGGTTGGCACATTCAGTTGAGATGTAACCAAATTGGTAACACTTAAAACAGCGTGTGAAAGATGTTTCCTTAGATTTGGTATCTCCCTTACTTTCAGGTGGCTTGCCTGTTGTTGGTCTACTTCCTTTCTTTGGATCTCTTCGCGGTTCATCTTTAGTGATTCGTTGCATTCCCTCCAGCAATGCAATTACCGTCTGGTAATCACCAGCTCTGGCATGCGACTTCAATAGGTAATCTGGAATTCCTTCGATCATATACTCGATGGCTAAGTCGTCAGAAATTCCCAATCAGTTAATTAATTTAAGCTTTTCTTGGAAGTAAACTGAAAATTTTTCTCCAATTTTCCATATTCGTGCTTCCATCTTTTTAGTGCGTGTGAGAGGGTCGTCACGACACTTGAACATTTTTATTAATTCTTCCTTAAGTTCAGGCCACCTCTTTCCAACTACACCAGGAGACTCGTTGTACCAGTCCAAAACTCTATTTTTGAACTGCCGGGCTGCGTATAATTTAAAAATATCCTCTGGAACTGAATAAGCATCGCGGATCTCGTCAACTCTTCTGATCCATCGTTCAACATCGTCATCATCCTTGAGCCCGAAAGCAGGAATTAGACTCGCGATGTCGCTGTATTTAACACCATGAGGAACAGCATTCCCAAAACGTTGCTGGTTTTGTTGGTCAGGCTCGTTACGTGGTTGATTTTGTACTCCAACTGCCTGCATCGCTGTGATAACCGCCCTAGTCGTCGCTTCAATGAGGCCTTGCACATCCACCAAAATGGGACCACGTCCAGGGGCGTGAGCTTGAATTTGGTTAGCGTTTCCTTCGCCCCTTTCCCCATTCTGATTTTCATTACGCTGCTCGTTTCGGTTTTCATGATCGGAGTTGTTTCCATCACTGTCCAGTGATTCATTGTCAAGGTCACCGCCACCATTATTATTTTCAACTAGATTGTCCGCATCAACACCATTATGACGAGGAAATCCTTGGAAATCACCCTGCTCAGACATTTTCCCTGCCTGAGAAACACAAATTGACTTCAACTAAAAACACAATCAGTTGGAAATACAAACACACTTCGCGTCGGCGTCACTGCCGAAAACGTGGTCTCGACTCGAATGTTCTAGAAGCCTGTAGAACAAAGACCAATATGGTCGACTCAAACACTAGGCTAGAAATTTTGCATATAATACTATACTACTATAATAAATTTATTGCAATTACACATTTTGCAAATTCTCGTATTTGCGTAGACACAGAAATTAATCAGCCTCTTGCTGAAACTTACAACACTCGCGCCGATTCGAATCCCGTCTCAACGTGATCACACGCGGCGTCTCTTACGATCGCGCTCACGCCCCACCCCGAAATCAGCTAAAAAAAAGTTCAACACTGCTGCTACGTATATTAGAACCGTAGGGCCTGATTTTCACATCCCTTTTCTGAGACTGAAGGACCGGTATTTATTAAAACAGACTCGGTCAGAAATAATAAAGTTTATTTAAGAAACGTAATCTTCGGGCTACATGTTAGATGTTGATCGAACGAGATCTCCGAAGCGAATCCCCGAAGCCGATCTCCTTCGCTTTCTCCTGCTTTCTTCCCAGCGCCCTCTTACGGAGAATTACATTACACCGCCATACTGGCCCGCGAAAATTTAAATCAATTTTACATGGAAATATCTATCGCCTACACATTTGTGAAAATGGTGCACCGTATTGAGGTCAGCTTGTGGACTGGGGCCGACTCAAAGATTAAAACGAATTAATTTAGGGTTTATTTATTTAATCGGGACAAGTCTGTTTGTTTTACAATAGGGGGTGGACCAGTGTTTGGAAGGGAAAGGGACTCCGAGGGACCGCAGTTACAGCGTTTCGGTCGTTCCGAAAATTAAACGGGTGGTAAACAGCCCTGCCGCGCAACCATCCACGCCTGGTTGGCTAACGAGAAGGAAGGTAGAATGGTATTCATAAAGTATCAACTTCCGAGCTTCATCTGGGACAAAGAGGAGCCAGATGCGGGGCGTTGCTCCGCTGGCTCTCCAGAGACCAACTTCGTTGGTGGAATGCTGCTGGAGAAAGATGGCCTCTTTTTAATTAAGGATCGGTGACTCCGTAAGTCATTTCCATCGGGAAACGAGCTTCGAAACCTCATCGTCTGCTCGTAAGGTAAGGATAATTTTGTCGTATAAGTCTCAAGTTCTCACGGAGGCTAGATACAGAGGCTGTTTGGACACGGGATTTTTATTTACAGGCGGCAGCAGGTGTTCATCGATGAAGGCATCCACTTCATCGTTAAGGCCAGTTGGAGTTTCGGCTAAAACTACAGAGAGTAGGCTTTGACTCATCAGGCATTTTTGAACAGTGAAAGAATAAGTTCCTAGCTGACGAACCCATTGCATAACTTTGCCACGGGGTCACTTTAACGCGCCGTAGCCAAGTGAATGCTTTATCGTTGGTTTTAAGGACGAATATATCTTATAGATAATTGAAAAATTGTTAAGGGCCCAAATAATGGTTGGGCATTCTCTCTAATTTTTTTCATAACGAGACTGGGTTAGGGAAAACTTAGTACTGCCATAACTATATTGTCATTTCATAACAATTTTGTAATTGTTATAAACAAATTTGATAAACAAATTCCTAATTGGAACAATTTTTTAGTGTTTGAGGTACTTTTTTCCAACGTGTTTTGTTTTACTTTTCAGTTGTACTTCAGTAAAATATATTGCCATTTCATAACCGTAATTATTATTAACAAATTTGATAAACAAATACACTGTTTGAGCAATTTTTAAGAGTTTCGGTACTTTTTTTAAAGCGTGCTTTGTTGGCCTTGTCACTATTATATTAATACAGTTCCGTGTTATTTTAGGATATATATGAAAAGATTTAATATTAATTTTTAGTATTAACATACAAAAGTATAGTTCTCTTTAACTACTGGTACCTGAGCTTCTGGGTCTAGTTTCGATTCTGATTCTGTTGCGACAATTCTTTCATTAGCGTGAACTATTAGTTCAAAAAAAAACTAAGATCCTTTTGATATTTACCCTATAATAACACCGAACTGTATTAATATAATATTGGCAAGCCGAATAAAGCACGTTTAAAAAAAGGTACTTGAATCTCTGAAAAATTGCTTAACCCTTTGATGCATACATTTTTCTATTAAAGTAATTTAACGGATATATGCACCTTTGGGGGTTTTCGGGGTCGTTGATTACGAATCCGGAGCCCGATTTGCAAAATTCCAAATGACGTATCCAATACGGCGGACGAGTTTTCAAAAAATTAATGGATTTTCATCAAACTTGGCATCTGGGGGTTTTTGGAGTCTCTGATCATGAATCTAAAGTCAGTTTTTAAAAATTCAAAATGTCGGATCCAATATGGCGGACGAGTTTCCAAAAAATAATGTATTTTCATGAAACTTGGCATCTGGGGGTTTTTAGGTCTCTGATCACGAATATGAAGTCAGTTTTTAAAAATTCAAAATGGCGGACGCGTGGGGTTGAGAACTAGTGAAGTCAGGTGTACACTTGTAATGAAATCTCCTGAAGTCTCCTGAAATATCTGAAACCTCCTGAAATATCTGAAGTCACTTGAATTCACTTGTAGTCATTTGAAATCTCCTGAAATATCTGAAGTCATTTGAATTCGCCTGAAGTCACGTGAAACCACCAAAATTCATTTGGGGTCACCCATATACCACGTGGAGAGTTGGGGGGGGGGGGGGTATGGTAAAAATCCACGATTGTCCAAGAGGTGGTCCAAATTTTTTTTTTTTTTCAATTTCCATGCATCGCCCGCAAATTTGTTCAAATTCAAAAAAAATAAATGCGTTTGAAAAAATGATATTCAGAGGTTCCGCAAGCCCCGTATAGTTTAACACGTATTTTCCACAAGAAAGCAAGACGTTTTTGTATTTTTTATTCAGAATCGTCAATATTAGATGTATCGAGTTGACCCTGAAAAATTTTCTACAGAATTAGCTATAGAATACGAATAAGAAATTACTTTTTGAAATTCACCCACATAAGTCTGTTTTATAGGGTCCCAAATAAACCCCATAAGTGAAAAATTGGGTATTGCAAGTTTCTGGCACTGACTATAATTTTTTTGAAGTTCCTTTTGGTAAAAACTGTTTCTAATACATAAAATATTACTTTATCGTGATAATTTAATGTTTAAATAAATTGTTTAAACAATTCATTATTTTTTATAGCCATTTTATCTTAGAATGAAGTTAAAAAGTCGCGGTTTTATTCGAAATTGTCAACTGATTCTCGACTTTTCAGTTAGAGCGAGGCAATAATCAATTGAATTTAACAGAAATAACTGTTTAAACAACTTAATATTTAAAATAATATTCCGTCAGAATAATACTAGAAAGTTGCAGTTTATTCTAAACTTTTCCACATTTGGTTAACTTTTAAATTATAGTAGGGTAATAATTAAATCAAGTTAACAAACATAATTGTTTACAAAATTTATTATTATTTTTAATGAAATTCTCTTTGAATAATGTTAGAAAGTTGCGGTTTTTCTGAAATTTTCAACTCTTCTTCTACTTTTCACTTGATATGATAATAGTAACTGAAATTCAATAAAAGTAATTTTCTAAACAAATTATTATTGTTTTTAACTATCTTCCCCTATGATAATGCTAGATAGTTGCGGTATTTTCTTAAATTTGTTGACTTTTTATCTACTTTCTACTTAATGAGATCATAATGTAAGTTAATAAACATAACTGTTTATACAATTTATTATGGTTTATAACTACCTTCTCTTAGAGAAATGCTAAAAAGTTGTGCGGGTTTTCCTGAAATTTTCAGCTTTTCTTTAACTTTTTAGTTATCAGTAACTACTTCAAGGAAAAACATTTATAATATGATCCATCTGGAAAATTTGAAAAATATTTCAAATATCTGTTTTATTTCAGAAAAATATATTCACAAAAAGAAAGACTGTTTAAAAATTTTCCCTCTATTGTTTATTTATTATTTGTTCATAACTAAAAAGCCGAAGCAATGTTAGAAATTAAAGAAAAAAACACAACTTTCTAGCAATGATCTGAGAGGAGATAGTATTAAACAATAATAAACTGTTTAAACAATTATTTTTGTTAAGTTGCTTTATTTATCATCTCACTCTAATTATAAAATTCGGAAAAACCGTGACTTTCTAACTGTATTCTAAGAGAAAATTGCTAAAAGAAATAATAATGTATTAAAACAATGCATGTAAACATCTAATTATCAGTGAGAAGTAGTATTTTATGTATTAGAAACAATTTGTTTTAAAAAACCGCGAAAAAATCATAATTAGCGCCAGTAACTCGCAAAATCCAATTTTTCACTTATGGGCTGTTTTTGGGACCCTATAAAACAAGAATGTGGGGCTGATAATTAAAAACTACTTATATATTTGTATTTTATTGAATGTCGAAAAGAAATATACTTTTTCATGAATAATTTTATGCAAAAGAGCATGAAAAAGATTCACAATTAAAAACCAGAGATCAAACTACCTCACTTTACGGAAAATGTAATAATCTAAATAGATTGGCTCAGAATCACTCCCAATTCTGAATATCATTTTTTTTAACGCATTTATTTTTTCGTGGATTCAAACAAATTTGGGGGCAATATGCATGAAAATTCGAGAAAACCATTTTCCAACGCATTTTTGGACCACCCTAACGTGGACTCCCGTTTTCCTGAATCTGCGGATTTCTTTCTGGAAACACATAAAAAAACTAAAAAAATGTTCACTAATTTTTGTTTGGACTTCATACTTCACATCATGAAGCTTGTGTTTTTGAGAGAAACCGAATTCTGATACAATTCACAGCTCCTTTTGGCTTCGTAGCTTTTGAATACCAAGAATATCCATATTTTCATAAAAGATGCAAAAAGTCCACGTGGACAGAGGAACCAGGGGGAGAGGGTTCATCAAAAGTCCACGATTGTCCATGAGGGGTGGGGCGGAGGTGAAGATGTAGTAAAAAATTGTCCACGTGGTATATGGACGGCCCCTTTGAAGTCACTTAAATTCTCCTGAAGTCACTTGAAATCTCCTAAAATATCTTAAGTCATTTGAATTCACATGAAGTCACTTGAATTCTCCTGAAGTCACTTGAAATCTCCTGAAATATCTGAAGCCATTTGAATCCACATGAAGTCACGTGAATTCACGTGAAGTCACTTGAAATCACCTGAATGCACTTGAAGTCACTTGAATTCTCCTGAAGTCACTTGAAATCTCCTGAAATCTCTGAAGTCATTAGAATTCACATGAAGTCACGTGAATTCCCATGAAGTCCTTGAATTCTCCTGAAGTCCCTTGAATTCTCCTGAAGTCACTTGAAATCTCCTGAAGTCAGTGAAATCTTCTGAAATCATTGAAATATCCTGAAGTATCTTGAAGTCAGAAGTAGGTGTACACCCAATCGGTCGAGTTGTCAACCCCTCGGGCGGACGAGTTTTCAAAAAATAATGGATTTTCATTAAACTTGGCATCTGGGGGTTTTTGGGGTCTCTGATAACGAATCTGAAGTCAGATTTAAAAAATTCAAAATGGCAGATTCAACATGGTGAACAAATGTTGAAAAAATTATTGGATTTTCATAAAACTTGTCACTCAGGGCGTTTTGGGGTCGCTGACTACGAATCCGGAGCCAGATTTGCAAAATTCAAAATGGCGGATTCAATATGGTGGACGAGTTTTCAAAAAATTGTTGGATTTTCATGAAACTTGGCATCTAGGAGTTTTCGGGATTGCTAATTTTAAAAATTAGGTAGTTAGGTTAAAATGAAAATTTTCGATTTCAATTTGGCTGTGAAAAATGTAGTTTAGTATAAAAGTTGCCATATTAGACCCGCCATTTTGAATTTTTGAAATCTGACTTCAGATTTGTTATCAGAAGCCCAAAAACCCGATAGATGTCATATTTCATGAAAATCCATTAATTTTTTTAAAACTCTTCCGCCATATTGAATCAGCCATCTTGAATTTCAGAAGTCTGATAGCACATTTGTAATCAGCAACCCCAAAAAACTCTACATACTAATCATATTACAATACTAAATCTACAGTTACAATCAGAGTTAATTTCACAAATTTGATCCACCATATTGGATCCGCCATATTGAATTTTATAAATCTGATGACATATTTGAAAACAGCGACCCTCAAAACCTAAATATACCAAGTTTTATGTAAATAAAACAAAAACTTTTGGAAATAATGAATTTTTCTTGCAAAAAGTGACTTTTTTTGGTATTTGTTTATTAATATCAGTAAATTCGCCAGAAATTTCAGACAACGGAGTGTAATTTTTAATTCTCTAACATGTTGTTATAGTAAATTCACAAAAAGAATCACCAAAATCGAGAAAAAACAACTTGAAATATTATAAATATGATGATAATCTAGGTGGGATATTAAATATCCCACACTGAGAAAAAAAATTCGCTTCTCCCAACACGATGCGTCGTGTTGAGAGTTTTCGTTTTGCCG
>CAKNYM010051810.1:66558-103515 GCA_932195095.1 Andricus curvator | reverse complement strand
CTATCGTTTGCACTTCAACATTTCTATTATTACTGCAAATATTAACCGATTTTCATGAATCTTTTTTTCACTTTCTTGAAATTATATGAATAAACTATTTATGCTAATTAAAATTGAATCACGCGATGCTTTCATAATTTCAGTTCTTTGAACCGGCCTGCACCTCATGACAATGAAAGGTTCATTGGTTTCGGGTAATTCGACGCGCTCGAGATTCTCCACTCGCGCTACGGGGCATCTTCCTCGTAGCTTTGACGAGGGTCGAGGTTCAGGCCTCGAAAATACACACTCAGCTAGTACTGAGCGTCACTGCATTTTTTTTCTATTGTTCTTTCCGTTTTGTTTATAACGTCAAATATAAACATTTTTTCAAAAAACCGAGACTTGACACTAAAAGAGACCAATATTTAGATGAGGTATGCAAAATATCAGACAAAAATATTCAACCATGCGGCCGGAAACTGGGCAACCATTTTATAACGCTGATAAATCCCCTTAAGGCGTAGGCTTTGTACCCACTCCGTCGGCTTGCGGGTTCGATTCTCGCCTCGCACTCTGGAAGAGCTTCGGCGGCCCATGTGATGAACACTAGCCTAGCAAGGGAGTTGTGTATCTCCGGAGAGTCGTGGGACCGGTACCTCTAGAGAAAAAGGTTCTCTAAGTAACTAAAGCTGCTGCTCTTAGTGGTTCGGAACCCACCTTAAAATGTAGGTCTCTCTCCCACTACCAAGAAAGTGTGTGTGGGGTGTGTAAAGGAATAGGGAAGAGATACAAGAAAAATGTAAACCCTTAGGGGATACATTAGAAGCTTCCATTCCAACTAATAAAGTAATAAAAGAAACAAAATGTTTGAAAATTCGACATACCCTAACTTAAGACTATCGGCACTTCCCGTTCACCAGAGAGAAGGATAGAGCGGGCAAGGATTCAATTTTTCGTTTGGGATAGGATGAAACTTATTAGGTTCACAACTTTCCGTGGATCGTCGCACTTCGTAGAGAGCTGTACTGGGCCCGATTCGCCGTTTGTATTCTGGCCGGTACTGTACGAATGCATAAGTGAGGTAGGGCATTTTTGCAAGCATTGCTAATTTTGATTATATGGGTGTCATCAAGCGACAATGTGGAAGAAAGCTATGGAATCAAGCTATGTTGGGAACTGCTGACTTCTTAAAATTGCTGACTGTCATAATGTGAATTATAGCACCTTTGATCGTCTCAAATCATTATTTTAACATTCTAGTTTGACTTCAATTAAATGTTGCTAAATAATTGTTTCCGATTTAGTTTATTGATATTGATTTTAATACTTTATAAACATTCTGCTAGCTACTTTTAAAAAACTCATAACGAAGATATAGAAATATAAAAAATATAAAAAGTCATAAAAATTTCTATAATAAAATTAATTGTCATTATTTATCGTACCTGCTTAGTGCAAAAAACGGAGATTCATCATCTTCACTAGCATCAGACAATAGTGAACTCATTCTTCTCGGTTTTCCAAATCTGGATCTCGACAAACTTGCACTTGATAAACTTGATGTGCTATCCTTGCATTGTAACTCTGTATTCTCCGACTGAGGTGTAACATAATTACCACCTTCCACTGCAATAGGAATTATATATTCTCTAGGGCTTTTTCTAATTGGCTCTGACCTGACTGTTGATTTTGATGTATTTTCCACGTCAGAATCTATAGTAAACTGGCGGTCGAACTGTTTGGAAAATTGAGCTGCTGGAGATATTTGAGCTATTCTTCTTTCTTCTGATCGTTCGTACGTATGGTCAACCTACAATATAATATGACAAACACACAGATTTAATTTTATATTCAATGAGAAGTTTGCAGTCCTTATTGAAATTAATCCCCAAAATTACCACTAATTGTATTCAGTTGTACCCCAAAATTGGACACTTGCACATTTTTTTTCGGCCTTCGACAATAAAATTCAAGAAGGAATATAATGAGGTATTTGTGCTAGGTATTTATATTAGGTATAAATGAAATCTCTAAAGGAAAATACCTTGAATATCTCGCAGCTTCGAGATAATCGCAACATTCCTTATGACTGCAAATTTTGCTCTTCAACCTTACTGCCGCGCTAAATGGGACTAATGGGATTTACTTCTCTAAGACGCATCAAGATTGTACCAAGTTTTGTACAGAAGATATGCACAATATGTGCGACACTGATGGCGAGAAAAGTTTCGCAATCGAATGGACGTGTCTTTTTAATTAATCGAGTGTACAGCGCCCTGCTACCGTCAAGAAGAAATCGGAGTCCCACTAGAAGGAAGAGATGGAACGATGCTAAAACTTCATGAGTAAGAAAGAGAAGGTATTGACCATCCCTTTCCGGGGCGCTCCAGACTATATGTGTCAACGTGTGAAATATTCAATAAATCCCATTTATTTTGTACGTCGTTGTGTTGCCTGTTGTCAGAGTCTGATCATGAATACTGTTTATTACTTTTAGTATAACTAAGTTGATAAGAAATTATTGTTCAACAGATTAGGCAAGATAGTCCATGATGGTACTCATGGACCCTTGTTTACAGCTTTGTTAGTAGACATGATTGCTTGAGTTCTTTGTATGGATCTTCCTATGGTCGCTCTTGATACCGCAGCTAGGGGTGGCAGCATTTAGGGTGAAAACGGCGAGTTTCATGACGGACAGGCAACTCGGACGAGGTTGCTTGAAGAACATCCTATCCAGCCAGAACATCGACAAGAGACTGTAGGTGTCAGATCATTAGACACAACCTCTGCAAGCTACCTTGAACCAATTTGGACTAAAAAGTGCTTGCCTATCCCAGTTTTTTGCTAATTATGTTTTAGGGATGCCTCCTGAGTATTTTAAGGCGTAAATGTAAACAAAATTGTTAATGCCCCTTTTTAAGAAATTTTAATTTTTAATTTATTTTTTCGAGTTATTGAGTATATTTTCGTTGAAATCATTGGAAATAATTTAACATCATGTAACGTTCAGAAGGCTTTGAAATCTTTTGAAACAGGTGCAAAAAGTCAGTTTTTTCCTAATTCCTCCATCTCAGAGAATTGCGCGCCTAAATAGTCAGAAAAATAATTATAGTGTACAAAATTGCCTTTAAAATTAAAATAATATAATGTTTTATTTTGAATAGTTTAGGAGATGTGACTTCCAGAAGTAATTTTTGATGTGTAATCATCTTAGACCTCGATATGGGGAGTCGCGCCTGATTCAAATGAAACCATGGCTCCCTCTCTCTCTCGAAGAATATGTTTTGTTTTTTACATAATTGGTCATTATTTAAACAATTTCCAGTTGTTGAGACAATCTTTTCTCCCTCAAATTGTAACAAGTTATTATTCTCTGGAATTTATATCTCGAAAATAATAATTTTCCACGACTTACAGAGAAGAATATATTTTTTAAACGAATAATGATTGTTTAAACAATTGTAAATTATTTACAAAATACTTTGAAACTCGTCATTTATCGATTAAAAATAATTCATTTTAAAAAAACACAAGAAATACCGTTTGTAGTATGAATTCATTAGAAAACTGCTATTTTGCATTTTTTCGGTTTCTTTTTCATTCTGTTTTGAGAATTCCCGCCAAGTATTTAAAGTGTAACAGGAGGAAAATATTCTGTGTCTAATTTAAAAAAAAAAAAAAAGAAACAATTTTCAATATTTTTCTTATAATTTTTGAGTACTTAGACGTGTAATAATAATTATAAGTGTTATAATAAGGAATTTTCCATAATGAATTTTCAATTTTTATTATTCTTCTTCATGAAATATAATTAGCCTAATTCTAAATGTAGATGCGTAACATAAGTGCGACACAATGTGTTCTTTCAGAGAGCTCATATCGGTCCGCATCGGTATTTTATAAACAAAGCTTGACTAAGCAGGCAAAGGAGAGAATGCGCTTTAAGGAAATAAAATAGTTTGAAGAATGAATCAATAAATTTCTAAGTGTTCAAAATTATATAATTTTTAAACAATTTTAGGTTAAAACACTACAATTAAAGGATTTTACTTTGTTATTAAAACATTAAAATTCAAAAATGTCACTTATAAATTAAAAATTAAAAAAAAAAGAAACAATGAACATTTTTAAGTTTAAATTCAGCACTCTGAAATTTTAATGATATGTCATGTCCTATTCGTTTTAAATAAATTTTGCACTTATATCAGTTAGAGCAGACTAAATTTGCCGGAGATAAAAAACAATTCACTAGCACTGATAAGTCTAAAGTTATTGTGTTCTGAAAATAACCTTTTCATTGGATATGATTAGACATTACGTTTTTCGGAAATAACTTGTGTCTGTTGTATTCCACGTGAAAAAACTGCGCTTAAGAATAAAAGCACATACATTTTCCAGTAAAACATCAAAGTATTGAAAGTCCTATCTTTAATATTTCGCAAAACACATTTAAAACTATCATTAGATAAAAATGTTATATTTGAAATATGAAATATTAAAGATAGGACATTTAATATTTTGTAGTTTTGCTGAAAAATGTATGTACTTTTATTCTCATAAGACCATTTTTTAACGTGGAATGCAACAGATACAAGTTATTTCCAAAAAACTTAGTCCCTTATAAAATTAAATAAAAAAGCGTGATTTTCAGGACACGATAACTTTAGTTTTAACAGAGCTACAGGATTTTGTTTAACCTACTCAAAATTTACTCTGCTTTAACCCTTAAAGGACACTTGGGGTCACTATTACCCTACGGGCTTTCTGACTTTTTTCCGATTGTCTATGTTTTTTCTTTTCAAGTATTTTTTTCGGATAGTTAAATTATCACTGAGGCTTTGGAGATATTGTTTTCCTATTTTGTATTGTTTCAACATCACTCATAATTTTCGTTCAGCCATTAATATCTGGAGACTTTAATTATACGAGAATTTTGTGCACTTTAATTCTAGTTCTGACTATTCAGGCGCTCAATGTACTGAGAAGAAGCAGTTAAGAAAAAACGAAATTTTTGCACCTGTTTTAAAAGATTAAAAACCCTTCTGAATATTAGATGATGTTCAATTATTAGAGACTTTTTTTGGATGTCAAACTGAAGGGCTGATGCCAATAAAAAGTAATTTCCAATCATTTCATCGAAAATATACTGAATAACCATACAAGAAAAAAATTAAAAATTAATATTTCTTAAAAAGGGGCCCACGATTTTTTTCATTTATGGCTTAAAATACTGGATAGCAAAGCACTTTTCTATCAAAATTGGTTAAAGCTAGAGGTATATAATGATGCTTCAAACCATGATCAGCGTCCAACGATTTCAGCAGGATTGCTGCAGCAGCGCATCGAATTCGAACCTCATCATGATACGATCTTAACCTTTCGGTAGTCGCGCCCATTCTGTTCACACGAGTAGTCGCGCGTTGTACTTTTTACAACACCCATGTTTTGTGTTATTGAGGTCCATCAAGCTAGCACGTCCGCAATCGAAATTCCCAAATTTTTTTGTATCAGAATTTTGAGCTTTTTTGGGTATTTTTTCGGCTGTATTGCCGATTTTTGGGCTCCACTACTTTTTTTTGAAAATTCAAATTTGGTAAGCCAGCACCTCCACTATATAAATATTTGAAAAAATTAAAAATCAAAGACGACAGAATTTTGAGCTTTCTTTGGGCTCTTGAACGCGCCAACAAACAATTTCCAAAAACTACCCCTACCGGAAATAAAACTACCCCATAAATAAAAACTCAAACTAGGAAGAAACAAAGTAGACCACAATTTTGGGCTTATTTTGGGCTCTCAAATGCACGGAAAAAAATTCCAAAAACCACCCCCTGGGTGCAAAAAAACCACCCTCTTGTCAAAAATAAAATCTGAATAAAATAAATTTCATCGTAATTTTTGGCTTATATTGGGCTCTCGAATGCACCAAACAAAATTATCAAATACCACCCTATGTACAAAAAAACAACCCCTGAGTAAAAACTCAAAAATGGAAAAAACAAAATAGAAAGTAGTGTTGGGCTTTTCTTGGGCTCACGAATGCTTGATTTTTTGTTCGCAAAAACCACCCCTACATCTAAAAAATCAAACGCCTATCTATGAATTTTCATTTAAATTTTCAAGGAGCCCAAAAATCAGAGACTCTATTCACCGTATAAAATTCTGAGTCTCAGACATCAGAAACTTCATTTACAAAGTAAATTTCTAAAAAAGATAATTCTTTGACAAAGTCACATCTGCCCGGTACCAAGGGGTTGCTTTTTAACGTTAAGGGTAGGAGCCCAAAATTGGGTGTTGGAATTTTTGAGGAGCCCAAAAATCAGAGACTCTATTCACACTGTGAAATTCTAAAAAAGATTGTTTTTTGACAAAGTCATATATGCGTCGTGTCCAGGGGGTTGCTTTTGAACGTTAAGGGTTGGAGACCAAAAATCGATGTTAGTATTTTTGAGGAGTGAAGTGGTGAGGGAAGAGTGGGGGAAGGCATATATGGCGGTTTCACGTCTCCCGTGCATTCGAGTTGCGACTTTTACCAACAAAATCGGTACTGTTGTACTTTTAACAACAGCGCGACTGCCGAAAGGTTAATGGGCTGCCAATTTGAAAACTACATTGGAGCGACCACCGCTTCACTTGACGCGATGACCTTTCGCCGATAAGTTGTGCTGCAATTCCCGGCATTTCGGACAGCAACACTAGATGATCGACGTCCGAGAATACGCAAAATATTTATAGAGTACCTCCTCCATACAAGAACCGTCAATCAGATCAGATTTAAGGTTAAGACCGCACTCTGCCAGCAATGAGAGGGTACAGAAACCAGAAAACGGATGAAATGGACGTCGATGATGAATGATCGCGTAGTCAGATGTCACTTTCGAGCGTGCTTGGAGCTGGGCCTGTTGGAAAGGAGCAATATCATCTCTCTGTAGGCCTCCATCCCGAGCTAACTGAAATATACCTGTGGAAATGGTAGAGGAGGATATTCAGGTGCCTGAGACACGAGACGCTGTGGTTGACCGAGGGCTGGATCCGAGGGATGTGGAACGACGATTGTCATATGGTCGATAGTCACGAGGACTGCATCCTCCGGACCCCGCTTCTGTCGTTCACGCTGAAGAATTCAACAAAGTGAAACTGCGTCTACGGAGTACTTCACTGATGCTAACATCGAAATTGCCGATCAGGAACCATCTGAAAGGCCAAATTTAGGGAGAACAATAACCTTCTCCGGTTTTGCTGATAGCTTGAACGACGAGATACTGCCTCTGTTCCTGCAGCAAGACATGAAATTGCAGCCTGTCGCCACAACTGCGTCGCTATAAGGGGTCTGATGCGAGAAAAAATGACAACAGGACCTTCTCGGTATTATTGAATCCGCTTTTACTGCAAGCTTGCTGATCGCCAAGACGATAATTAATATGCCAGTGAACCACCGAGGGCCGAGGAAATTACCAGATATTAGTCGAGCCACATGGGTGATCATGTGTCAAGCCACCTGGACACTATGTGGCGCCATCTAAAAAAGGACAGAGTCTCTCAGCTGCCTGTGACAAATAATGTATTTATCACAGATTGCGATGTCACTTGTATCCACAAAAGGGCTAAGACATGGAAAACACCCGGTCCGGACGAGATGCACAGCTTCTGGTGCAAGTATCTGGTGGCTCCGTACCCGCACTGGCGGGCGCTCTCCAGGCCATCTTGGAGAATCCAGAACGTATGCCCTTTTTCATGATAGAAGAAGTAACGTACATAATACCCAAAAAGGCAGATGCCAATAGAACTACAGACTAACGTGCCGACAATTTCATCTACAAACATTGTGAGGAGAACAGCTCCCAGGGTTGCAAGAACTTAGTGACGATTGATAGTGCCGTCGTGCTGCATGCGAAACACCATCAACGCAATCTGCACATGGACCTATATCAATTATCAACAGGCGTTTCCCTTAGTGCGTCATAACTATTAACTTGAAGTCCTCAGGATATATAAGATCTGTCATCCTGCGATTCAACTTTTGATCATGCCATGCGAAAATTGTCCATATATATCAGGTGTTTCAGTCAGTGACTGTTTCAGTGCACTATGGTTCTGTTTAGTTCTGAATCCACTAAATAGGACCCTAAACAACACGTCCTATGGTTTTAAAATGCATGTGATGTAGCTGAATATCAGCTCACTCACCTCCTCTACATGCATTTTTGGCCATCCCTCTCCTAACATACTCCTTTGGTTTAGTTTCGTGACCAAAAACAGACCTCGAGGTACTAAACAGAACCAGCCGCATGGCTAGCAGCTGCATTAAAATCACCCTCACAGTTTAGATCTTTCATGCGTGGATAGTGAGACTTCAAAACTCTGGATAAGGCCTCTCTCGAATTCCAAATGAGACAATCGAACATGACATTGATGGCTGTACGATGCTCGCTTCGCAGGAATGCACTCACATACATAACGATGCTGCTGGGATTATCCATCAACAAATTGCCTTAAATCTTGATAGCGACAATTCGTCTTCTACAATAAAGGCTATCCTGCGTACACAGAAAATAGGTCTGCTATGCCACATTATAATTTGTTTAATTTTAATTATATATTTTAAATAAATTTTTCTTAACTTTAGAACTTTTTTTTTATATGTATGTATAGCCTTGTGCGTGTGTACAGTTGTGTGGGTGACGCCCACATTACGTATTATTTTTGGGAAGAATTACTGGTCCCAGTCTCTGATATTAAGTAATGAGGATGATGAATAATGCATGGAAGTTGTATAAGGGTTGGATATCTATAAACGGACTCTCCATTGTGAATGCCACATCCCCATAAAACGGCTCTCCAGTATGTGTACATCTTTCTGTAGCAGGATAAGGGAAAGTTTAACGAATGCGTAAGCAAGAATAACTTGCAACTAGTGACTGACACCAGCGAATCTAGTAAACACTTATCATGTTCGCGATCGTGTTTGGTAGTGATAGCGCTTTAAATTCAAATTAAAGACGTAATTAAATATTCGCGCCAAAGTGATCAATAGAATAGAAGACGTAACGAGCGTGTGAAGAGTAGTTCGAGCTTTGAGCGTGTGTGTGAGCGATGTGCGTTGTTAGCGAGAACTGAAGCGATTTTCTACTGAGCTTCGTGCGAAATTCAGAACAATTATTTGAACGGGCGTTATTGTCGAGCAGACAAACTTCGAGCGGAACGCGATTTCGTTAATGTCAGACTTTTCTGTATTCTTAAAACATTTAAATATATCCACTATTCTTTTATTCGAAATTCTGTCACAGTGATCATTTTTCTAAGTTGCATCTTTCCGCTCTAGACGATAGATACAGTGAACGTATCTAAGTTTATTTTGACGATTTCACATCTGAAGTGGAATTAATACTTCGATTTTTTCATCTAAGTTTGCTAGGCTCAGTACTTATATTCACTTGGCCGTAGTTATATTCGAAAACTTCGACGTTGAATATTAGTGCAGTGCATTTTCTCAAAATGGCGACGACCACGCCGAGCAGTCAATTTTTTTAAATTTTCTTGTGAAGCGCTATCCTTAACCTAGAACCAAACACTTCGCGAACGATTAAATAATAACCATCCAGGAATAAATGATCCAAATTCTACAAATCATCATTGAGGAGTGAAAACGGGTGGAACAGCTCTCGGACATGGAAAGGGAAGATGGACGCCGAGAGACAGAGAAAGAAACAATCCGAAACGATCACATGCCCGACCTGGAAATTTCCGACGTCTTCTTAACAAAGCGAGTGATGGTGTTAATGTAAACGCCCAACACGATTTAGAAGTTCGTCAAAATTTGTTTCCGGCTATCTCAGAAGGTCCAGGTGCACAGCCAAATCTCAATATTGAACAGAATCCTTTAGTGGCCTCAAAAGGACAAGCTGATTTATCTCCGCTGGAAAGATTAATGATAAACATGTTGGAAGACGGTCGTCGTCGCGAAAAACTTTGATGCAACGTGTTCAAAACCTTTTTCTTAACCCTGCTCAAGATCCTGCACCTACCCATCACGTACAATCTCCTGAAGTCCCAAGCCATCATATCATGCCTGATACAAGCAAAAGTATAGAAAAATTTGATGGAGGACTAGGAACATCTGCCCGCGAATGCCTTAAGTCCCTCAATTCCATTAAAAAACTACATCAGTGGCTAGACAGTTTCGCTCTAGAAACGGCCAAGATGAATCTTACCAACGGAGCGCGAGATCGGTATGCCTCACGTAGGAAGAAGTTCGTAAATTGGCCATTATTATTATTATTCGTAAATTCCTTTCTTGAACTTTTACGTCATCGAAAAAAAATAAAGGTATTAAATGGAAGAAAATGACGCAACGTGTTCAAGAGAATAACGCAAATTTGAAAACATACTTCTATTCAAAAGTAAAATTGTGTATGCAACTCTGATTAAATTTTAAAGAAACAAACGAGCAAGCTTTAATGGGCCTCTGCTCCACGGATACTCACCGTCTGAAGCGAATGGAAGGGCCGAATAAATCCTACAAACAGGATTCTTCGAAACCGAAGGTAGTTTGTAAGAAGAAGGTTTGTAAACTGTTATAACTGCAGTCAATTTGATCACATATCCAAGAATTGTCCAAAGCCTCAAAAAGAAGGAGGCCGCATGAAATGTTGCCAAAAAGGACATACCCAGCGTCTAGTGTGTCTAGTGTTGATCCAGATCATAACTTAATTAAATATCTGAAAAGGGTATTGGTTAACGGTCGTGAAGTGAGTGGTCTCATTGACATGAGAAGCTCCGACTGTGTGGCAACGATTTCGTTAGCGCGAACTTTAAATAATTAAATTAATAACGCGAAGGTGTCCTTAACGTGGTGGTTTCATCCTCACCACACAGTAGAGTCCCTAAGTAGTGTGAACGCCGGCGTGACCATTGATAGGGGGACTGTACAAGATTTCACTATCCATATTGTTCCAGATGATCAACAGGAAGTCAGCATCCCCGTTTTGTCGATCATTCACAGATCATCCCACGGTCAACTATCGAAAATGTGGCAACAACCTTCAGTTTTCCAAAAGAGATGACGCGTTTCTGTATGAACTCCAGACTTCTAATTCTGGAGTCGATCGATTTCGTTCTAGTGCAGAGTGTTAATTATTACCTCGATCAATTTGTTGTGTGAAAGTTGTTAGTTATGGTGGTAACGACCTTGAAATACCGTTCATCAATGTGAGCAACAACATAGTGCCTGTAAATAAAGGTACTTTTACCTTCGAAGCAGGTACATCGCACATCGAAATTCTACACAGAAAAAATCTACAATTACCGTAGCAGACTGGAATTCTCAAGGTAAATCAGCGGATATTCATCAGAGATGGATATCACTGAAAAAGAAGGCAGTGTCCGTGCGTAGAGAAAGCCTTATCGTGGGAGTAACGATGAACGTACCATAATAAAGAATATTTTGCGTGAGTATATGAAATCAGCTCTCGTAAAAGATACAACATCCCCGTATGCTAGTCCTGGGTCATTTTCATAGCTGGCAGTTGCTCCCAGTGGGACCCTGCGGCGGGCGCTTAACCTGTTTCTTTAATTATATTATATTATATATTATTACATATAATTAAAAAAACAGGTTAGACAACCACCGCAGTGTGCCACTGGGAGCAACGGCCATCTATGAAAATAACATTGCCTACCAGTAGAACCGCGGGAAATCACGCCTATGGCCACGTCTCACGACCATGAGACCATCATGAGATGCGTAGACACAGGGCACGATGAAATCACAACGACAGACCGGCGAAACCCTTGTGTGTCTTGAGGACGCAGAGCGACCCAAAGGTGACAGCCTTCTGCATCCATCTCGCAAGTGCCTTGGCATGCTTTTGCCACGTGAGTATGGATTTAAGGTTACGAACCATTTATAGTTTCGTACCTAGGCTTTCTGCTAAATATGGTTACAATAGTTAATAAGCAGTCACGGACAATTGTCCAGGGATGGTCCCGAAGGAATAACCCCCAAGCGGAGACGTAACAAACGTGCCGAAAGCTGAATGGCATTGTTCTCCAGGACTTCGAGAAACGAAGTTTATTCGTGATCGAATTCTCGGCTCCGGCTGACTAAAATATCACTACCAAGAAGAAGGAAAAGGAGGAGAGGTATCAAGCTCTTAAAAGAGCCGTGCTCTCAAGACAGACGAGGGTTCCGCCGGCCTGTCGTTGTGATTTCGTCGTTCCTTATGGCCACCCTCTTACGGTCATGAGACGTAGCAAAAGGTGTGACTTAAAGCGGTTCTAATGGGAAACGGTGTCATTTTCATAGATGGCAGTTACTCCCAGTTGGACCCTGCGACGCGCCCGCCTGTGCTAATTTTAGACGTTTTGCAGCTCACTGCACTAACTTATGTAATGCGATTTCAGTTCCTTTGGAATCGAACAGAAGGGCCTCCTAGATTGCGAATCGAGGGTCCTTATACCAAGGATTTCTGTCTACTATGATTACAATAATTAACAAGCAGTGGCGAACAATTGTCCAGGGATGGTACCGAAGGAAAACCCCCCAAGCGGAGGCACGACAACCGTGCCGAAATTTGAATGACACTTGGGTGAGGTGTCTTAAACGGTGACTCTGGAATACCGGGTGGCTTCCCAGAGAATACAGCCTTATCCTTGCATGCGGGGCTCTACAAGGAAGGACAAAACATTTCCGTAGCTGCAGCATTATCCCTATTCACGAAAGCTTCATGGCGCGTATGCACACTCTGTGGTGCCAGAAACACCCAGATCTTCAGCGCGTTTCGCAACAGTCTTTGAGAAATCAAGCTGCCTACCTGTCGAAAACTGTATATGAGCGCAGAGCGCATCCCCAACTGCTGCGTGAACAACCTCCAGACGAAGAGGAGAAAGCGACATTAAGACCAACCGCGGAAAGCATGCACCCTCTGAGAGATGATAGCGATTTCAGTACAAGGACGAAATTTTAACATCCAGGTTCCTCCTAAGCCCTATGATCTGGCTTTGGCTGATTCAAATCGAAGGCTAAACCCGAGATGAATCAATTGACCAGAAGACACTTGCATCAACTAAACAAGAAGATTGGATGGGCAAAGCACAATGCGTCCCGTGTTCAATGTGTGATTGACTACATAACATCTGGTAGTTATATGCGCAAGAAGCAGAATACAGAAGAGGGAAGGGTGGGTCAGGGAGAATCAAAAGTTTCTCGCTGACCCATCGCGTCTTTTTAGTGACCTCCCTGTTTCTGTCAAAATTTCACCCAAGCCCGACGAGGTAGACTTTTTAGCCAGAGGTTTACAAGATCCCACCACTGAAACTAAAGGAAGACACTGAGAATATAATCCGCTTCAAGAAACTTTGCGACAACCACATAACATCTGAGGAGCAATATCCATCAATTACTGCCGAAGAGGTGAAGAAAGCACTTAGGCACACGAAGAACTCCTCTGCTGCAGGACCAGATGTTATCAAGAATTTATTGTGGAAGAAATTTACTTATACACACCAGCATCTGACACGTATCTTCACCTCATATTTAAGGCCCTTTATCAAAATGGGTTTAGGGTACTGAAGTTTCAGGCCGAACGCTTGAATATTTTTGTCTAAACACATACTTTTAGACATACATTGACATAAACCGGTTGGATTGTACGCCAAATGCGCTCCATTGCACCAGAAAGTAAAAATTTTGCGCCACAAAACTGCAGGAGTTATTGCAAGTGTTAAGGTGGGGAAGCGGCTGGTGACACGCTAGACCCCCTTTTTCGAAAACATCACTTCGAAACACTCAATCTTGAAGAACTTCAAATGCGCTTCATCGCACCACCAATAACAAGCATTGCACCACTATAATAACGTAGTTATAAGCGAAACAAAGTGGGAGGCTGGTGCGATTTTTGTCAAAAATCCACATTTTGAACATTTCTTTTTACTGACCGAAAAATATGTAAACTTCGGTGTAGGGCTCGTGACATGTTTCGCGTATCTCGAGTCCTAACTAATATTTTTTAATCCTCTTCGGCTCATGCCGAAGGATTTCAAATGCGCTCCATCGCACCAATAAAAAACTCAGTTGCGCTAAATTGCAAGCACTGATAACGAGAGCGTGCAATGAGGTGGGGGTCTGGTGACGCGCTTGACGTATCTCGAGTCCTGATTAGTATTTTTAAATTTAATTTTATTTCAGAAATTTGGCGTGAACATTCCTGTTGACATTAGAAAACTTTTTATAACCGGCGCTAAAAATTGTAGCACCTTTTTCTTGAAATGCTGTACTTTTCTAACTAATTAAGATATTTAAATTTTCTTTTGTTCTTCCAGGAAGGGATTTTTACAATCTTTTGAAATCCGCAACATGATTAAAACAATTAGAGAACTACAAAAAATTCCTTTAGCTTAACCCTTGAAGAAAATCATAAATGAAAAGTTAAATACCCTAGTCAGTTGAAAAATGCAGCATTATACAATAAAATATTCAATTTGAACAAAAATTAAGAAAATTCTTGGCGCCCTGTCCAAAAAGTTTTCCAATGCCAAAAGGACCCTACACAACATATTTCATGCTTTGGTAACAATTAGAGAAATTTTTAAGTGTACTGCTTGAAATATATCTTACGATTTTACGGTATTAATTAAGACTCGAGGTACGTAAAGCATGTAACTAGCCCCCAACCTCCTTGCGCGCTCTCTTTAACAGTACTTACAACTGAGCGCAATTGATTTTTTTGGTGGTGGGATGGAGCGCATTTGAAGTCCTTCGGAATGAGCCAAAGAGGATTAAAAAATATTAAACTGAGTGAATGGTTTTATATTAGGCAAGGTGTTAGGCAAGGATGCGTTATGTCCTCTTGGCTGTTTATTATATTCATGGATAAGTGTCTATCAATAGCCCTGTTCGACAAAGAAGGTTTGGATCTCGGGAGAGTGTAGGTTAATGGGTTAGCATTTGCAGATGATCAGGTTTTTACGGCAAAATCAGTCGAAGGCCTGCAGAAAATGTTGAGTAGACTGAATACTAGCATAAAGAACATGAGTCTTTCAATGTGTAAATAGAAAAAAAAATTATAGGGTTTGAAGGAAAGGGTAGAAATACAGTATGCAACCATTGCCTTAGATGATGAGAGGATAGAACAAGTTGATGTGCATCTTGAAAGTTTATTTACCACTGACGGAAAGATTGATGGAGAGATAGCCAGGCGTATAAACAAGGTTAGAAAGGTTATCGGCAGTGTAGGAGCCATTACCAGAAGTAAAAATGAGCACCTCAGAGCAAAAGGAAGACTCCACCGAGTCGTTGCGCTGTCTTACTCTTCAGGCATTCTGCGTAAGAGTTTCTCTTTCTAACGGTACTTGTTTCGTTTTTCATCGCGGCTCTGCGGAGTCTTTCTTTTGCTCTGACGTGCTCAGATATAGCAAATAAAGCTAAAATTGCAATATATAATTCTGTACTTGCACCCACTGTGCTGTATGGTAGCGAGACCTGAACCTGCCAAGAAGAGGGTAAGAGAAACATTAACGCGGTTTGCATGCAATACCTGCGCAATATATGCGGTAAACTGCTAATAAACAAAGTGAGTAATGAGAGGACTTTCAGAAAATGTGGTATAGAGGAAACACTGTTTGACAAGAGTGAAAGAAATTTGTTGAGATAGTTTGGTCAAGTTGGAAGAATGAAAGGAGAACGGAGTAACAGAAGCCCGAAACGAAAGACCTTGGATACTAATGGGCCCACGTGGAGAGCTTTACTTAGTGGATGTTAATAGATATAGGAGTATGTATCGTGCTATGGACTTATCATTATATTTGCATATTTTTCTGTGGTCTATGATACATCATGAATTTGTGAAGCTCTTCGGCTAGGGTGATTGCTAGAGAGATTGATCAACGACCTGTGTCGAAGCAGTGTTGCGGAACGAACGGGTTATTTTCGTAAGCAAAACGGGAATTCTAGATTGACCAAAAAATGTATACTTCCCACTTATACCTCCTCCGAAACTTCCCTTTGCCACTTTTTTCATATGAATTCTTTTATCCCCGGCAGTATAACAAGGCTAGAACCGAGTGAGTTACGCTTACCCCGAATGGATTTGGCTTAATGGTATAATAATAAAAAAAAATTAGGACTCGAGATATGTAAAGCGTGTCACTAGCCCCCTCCCCCCACCTCCTTGCATGCTCGCGTTATCAGTACTTGAAACTGAGCGGAATTGAATTTTTTAGTCAAGCGATGGAGGGCATTTGAAATCCTTCTGAATGAGCCAAAGAGGATTAAAAAATATTAATTAGGACTCAAGATACTTAAAGCATGTCAAGAGCCACCCGTCCCCTCACCTTAATGCACCCTCTCGTTACCAGTACTTGCCAAAGAGGATTAAAAAATATTAGTTAGGACTCGAGACTCAAATATGGGAGTTTGAGTTATATCACGAGTTATTACTTTCCTCAGGTGTTTAGAACTTAATAACTTTCTGATTTTTTATTGGATCTGAACATTGCACGTGGTGCAATGGAGTGCATTTGGAGTGGAATATGTTTTGCAAGTTGAATGTGATTTGAAACTGAATGAGTTTGTGATTAGAAATTTTGAAAATATTGATTTTTGACCAAAATCGCTTCCGTTATCATTCGCGGTGAGCACGAAAATGCGAACTCTCGCGAGCACTTTGTTGAACCTCTATAAACAGTATCGTCCTATTTATTTCTCACATGACGTACGGTTTATTTACATCTCACATTAATTAAGGTAAGCTAACACGTGTGAAAGTTAAGTAAAATCGGTAGTTGATATATCAAAGTATAATAACGGTAAGTACTCAGACACTATAATGTTTATTACTATAGTAGCTAAAAAGAAATGTTATGATGGTGTTGAAACGTTAGGTCAAGAGTGTATGTGGTAAACAGTGATTTAAATTATGTTTTCTCTATAATTATTAATATTAATACTGCACAATTTATTTTTAGGATAAAATGGATGGTGAAAATCGTTCTTTTACTCCAATAAAGGCTTCAAATGATCGAACATTCTGTTCCATACCTGGATAACCTTCTCGCGCTAATAGAAATAGAAACCTGTCTTTCAATTTTTGGCCAAAAAAAGGAGCTGTCAGAACTAAAATAATTAATAGTTTTGGATAGTTTTAGACCAGAAATTTCAATTGTATTACCAGTCTTTGTAGTGCTTCCTACAAGCACCACTTGACCAGCTTGTAAAACTGCTTCTCCTTCCGTCATATTTCGACTATTAAATGTTCCCTCAACAAATTCACAAATGTCTAATAATTTTAAATACCGTACGTCCATTCTATATTCTTTCCTTTAATTTAAATTACAATAATTTAAATTATTCCGAGAAGTCACCACGTAAATATTTCAAACGAGACTGTTTTCAGACCACGCGACCCGATCATATGGTTGCGATTGCAGCGCCTCTGTAGGTCGTGCTCAGCGCGAATAGTGGTGCAATGCTTGTTATTGGTGGTGCGATGGAGCGCATTTGGAGGTCTTCAAGATCTCGTGTTTAGAAGTGATGATTTCGAACGGGGATGGCTAGCGTGTCACCAGCCCTTCTACCTTATCACTTGCGCAAATAATAATATTCTCGGGCAAAATTTTTACTTTGTGGTGCAATTGAGCGCATTCGGGGTACAGTCGCACGAGCTTGTGTAAATGTAAAAAATATGTGGTGGGGGAAGGGGGCTACTGCAACGGACCTAATTGTTCGGACAATTGGACTTATGTGGGCAGAGATTTACGAATAACATGGCTCGAATAATGGTGTAGCAGGCTGCGGGGAGAACCTGCTGGTGGACAGGTGCGTCTGCAAAGACGCAGCATTCTACCAACACCGCCTGCCGACGGCCTGGATTGACTACCGAAAAGCTTTCGGTTTATAGGCCGATAAACTTATCATCTGTCTGTTGGAAAGCTTGAAGGTTCATCCACACATAGTGAAATGCACAGAGAGATTGATGCCCCTTTAGAAAGCAAGATATACTTTTTCGTCTGGAAAACTTGGTGTGAAAATGAACAGCGTCAGATATGTGCTTCTGGAGCAGAGCAGCATCAGCATGCTTTAGGGATGGATGAGAGGTAAACAGGAAAGACTGATATGGACGTTGGTTTAGACAACTGTGCCAAGATTCATCTAAAGCTATGACGAAATGCTAGCGTTCCCGAGGATAAGCGTCTTCTTCGACAGATTTGGTCATCCAATCTGTTAGCGCTGAATCAGGTACCTGCGACTAACATGCTTGCCGTCCCAGTTCTACTCTACTCGTTTGCGGTAGTTCCAAGGGCGAAGAACGAGCCTACGGCCCTCGATATCGCCACGCGTAAGATCATGCATATGCAGAAGAGCTTGCATATCAATTCGTCCGTTATGCGATTATACATCTCAAGCAGTCAAGGCAGACACAGCTTATATCGTTGTAAATGAAAGAGATCCTCTCCAAAAAATGGTCAGGAAACACGAGATGATTGGCAAAGGAGCGTTCCTTTACAAAGCCGCAGAGCAGGCGGCCGAGAAACTTGACCTGAATTTTAACATCAAAAGTGAGGAAAGCACATTAATCCATCTAGATGCCTCACTTCTAAAAGCCTAAGTAAAGAAAGCACATGTTAATAAATTCCGCCAACAGCTCATCGACAAGAAAATGCACGGAAACTTTCACATAAATGTAGAATAACAGTCCATGTCGAAGGAGCAAACTTTTGCTTTCCTCAGATCATCAGGGCTTAATTCAGGTACAGAGGGTTTCATTTTCGCGTGCCAGGACGGTGTCATTTCCACCTTAGTCCAGGTGTTCTACTTACGCGGAAACGACCTATCTCTAAAGATACAATGTCGCCCTAATAGAACTTTAATATCATCTTTGTCCAATTGTCTAAAACGAGAAGTGCCAAATTTTCTGGAACTACGATTTTCGGACAGCAGTCTCCATTGCACACTCGAGACCTGACATCGTTCTGCAGGACTTCGAGAAAGAAAACTATATTCGTGATCGAATTTTCGGCTTCGGCCGACAACAACATCACTGCAAACAAGAAGGAAACGCATGAGAGGTATCAAGACCTTAAAAGGGTGATGCAGCGAATGTACTCAAAATATTCGGTTAAAATAATTGTCCTTGTGATTGGTGTGTTCGTAACCTCAAAGCCATACCCGCGTGCCAAAAACATGCCGAGGCACTTGCGAGATGGATACAGAAGGCTCTCATACTTGGGTCGCTCCGTGCCCTGTGGCCACCCATCTTACAGTCGTGAGGCGTGGCTGTATGTGTGATTGACCGCGGTTCTACTGAGAGCCAGTGTCATTTTGATAGATGGCAGTTGCTCCCAGCGAGACCCTGCGGTGGTTGTTTATACTGATTTTTAAATTATATATATATATATATATATATATATATATATCAGAATAATCTATGAAAATTATGAGAGAATATGCTATATTTCCTGTGAAAATAGTCAAACAATCTTGAAAAGTATCATTTTGGCTTTTCCTGAACGCACTAAAATGTTAGTAAATACCTTACTAACACATAGACAGTGTCAAAAATTTAGCAAGAAACAGTATTTAACAAAATAAAGAAGTTTGGAAACACAACAAACAAACTTGAAAGACGATGCGCCCGTCTGTGCTAATGTTAGACGTTTTGCAGCTCACTGAACTAATTCATGTAAGGCGTGCAAGAAGCCGCAATTTTAATCTAAATAACTTCTATTAGGGCTAATTTTACGCAAAAAAGAATACCCTACATATAACGTTTATAGAAACATATTTTTGCAATTTCTGTACTAGACCGTCTCGATTGCTGCTCAAAGTTCAATTTTCAATATTTCTGGTAAAAAAAATTGAGAAAAATTTGTCTTCTTTTTTATACACAATCAAAAAATTTGACGTCATAAATATAGGGAAACCTTTAAAATATTATTTCAAATGTCCTTAATTCAATTTGATATTTGAGGAATCGAAAATAAAATGTTAAGTCATCATAACTGCAACCTAAACGCTAAGGCGCTCAGTATATATACGAAGTTAGTCACTTTTTCGGTTTCTAGACGACTTTTTGCCGATGGGTCACTCGCCTATTAACGTAAATAAGGAAGGGATATAAGCTGAGCTGAAAAAGAAGGAATTGAAAAAGCTAGGGGCTAAATTATATTCAGGAAGAGATAGAAAAAAGATTGACATCAGGTGTTTACTATTTAAAAAGCAAGAAAATGCATTTTGTTGCGTGCTTTCTTCTTCTAGTATGTGTAAAAATTAATGTCTATTCAATATATTTTCCTTAAACACAATTTTAATCCACAGTAAGAATTTTACGTGAATTGGGCTGATATATTTTTTTTGCTTTAGCCATGCGCGATGCTAAAAAATTAAATTTGTTATGATTTTTTTATGATTGAACCCATAGATTTTGCTATAGTCGTGCGAAAAGATGAAAAATTTAATTTTTGATGACAAAGAACACACAAATTTGCGAACGATAAAAGATATTATAAATTACTGAAAAATCATACTTGAGTATATTGCCCCACATCTACAGTTCAAAGTTTACGCTAATCGGTCCAATAGATTTTGCTGTAGCCGTGCGCAAAGGAAAAGCAAAATTTTTTATTCCATAAAAACACTAAAATTTACGAAACAAATACAGTTATCTTAAATTCCTCAAATATAGCAGTGGAAACGAGTAATGCGCATGTCCAATTAAAGCATAGTACTAATTGATACCATAGAATTGGCTGCAGACGTGAACAAAAGTGAAAGAGCAACTTTTCTCGTTTATAAAATCATTTAAAAAAATTAAATCATGAATTCCTAAACAGTAGCACTAGAAAATGATGCCGTACTTGTCCAGTTAATATTTAGTCAACCGGTTTGATAGGTTTAACTGCAGCCATTGACGGAAGTAAAAAATTTGATTTTTTAAATAGCTTTTAGAGTGCAAATTTTACAGTTTTGACTTTATACACCTTAATTATTTACAAAAATCATATAATTTTGCATTTTATCGCTGGTTTTATCTGGTTGACCGCTTTATCGCGGTTTTCTCATCGGATCAGGTGTTTATGTGCAAAATAGAACACGCGGTGAAGAGAACAGTGTACTCATTACCGCCAGTGCAGGAGCAGTGCCGGTTCTAAGCCGGAAAAATTATTATAAAAGTGTTTGATCCTCTCTTGACTTCCATGTGACAGCATTATTCGGACTCATATACTTCTACTTCCCCTAATTTCCCCAATTTTCCACTGTAGCTTTTTAGATTTTTTTTTCGAAAGCCATTGTGACGTTGCAATTTTATCGCACGTCTCAAAAGTAAATTAAATCTATTTAATAATTATAATTTATTTGTTTCCACTTAAATTCTTAATACTCATACTCTTTATTGCGTGGCTTGATACGAACGGCAGGGTCGACACTCCTCGGCGCTTAATTTAGATGTAATTTAAATTTTAGAAATTATTTTGTTCATATTATTTATTTTGTTATATACAAAAATTCCTATGAGCACCCCCTGGATCACCAATACTTCCCCAACTAACGAGTTGAGTTTCCGCTACCCCTTCGTTGCGTCATCGACTAGGGTTTGTCGCCACCTCCAACCCTGGGAGGCTTCTACAGTCCGGTGACCTTCACCTAATTCTTCCCTACGGCAACGACGAAAGTTTGAGTTTAATTTCGCCACCTCCCACTTCTAAGATACCAGGCTGGTCCCAGTTGCAGGAGAAGGAGGGTGGCATTCCTTTTTCGGTCCAAGAAACAAGGCGTGTTCCTGTTGAGGACATCTTCTTTTGGGTACGGTGGCTACCATCCAAGACCCAGGCGTTTGTTCCAGTGAGGAGGTACGACCACCGTTATATTAATTGGTAGTCCCCCCCCCACATACAAGGGTGGCGGGATGATTTTGGTTGTTCACCCCGAGAGAGAAGGGGTAGAACAATTCTCATCTGTCAAATCCTTTTTTTTTTTGTTCTGAGGTAATAAAACAACACCTTGTGGAAGAACCACGGACGTGCACCCTCAAATAAAGTGGAAAAGTATTCAGCTGCCCCTGCCCCGACTCCGCGATGAACAGCTTCTTCTAGGAGACAAGGAGGACGCTAGAAATCTCGGGGGTCGACACGGGACAGAAAAGGAAGTAAGATTCGGCGAAGAGAAGAACAGGCGACAAGGCAGACCGACGAAGAACGAGAACGACACGAGGACTCTCTCATTCTCGATAGCTCCCTGAATTTCCCACTCCCCCCCCCCCCCCGCTTGATCACCCCTCACTTCCTTCTTCCGTAGTCCAGTTTAGGCAATAAGTCACCGATTAGATCAGTTAATTTTGTACGCCCGAAGTAGCGCCATGCGCCCAAGAACAGCTTGTTCCCCCCCCCCCCAGCCTTGAAGGACGTTAGGAGTAAGGTAGGACTTGATTTTCTCACCGTGGTTCAGCCAAGAGCAAGACTTCGATTAAAGTTCCTTTTTCTTTAAAAGATTTTCTTTGTAATCTAATTTACTTCCGAGGATCTTGGCTGGTCCATCAGACTATTTTATTGCTTCATTTTTTTCTACCTGTATTATTTTTGCTATTGACTATTTTTTATGTGAAATGAACTGCTAGTTTTCCTTTAATATGGAGTGCCGACGGGTCAACCTTCCTTTTTGACCCTCTTATGTTGAATTAATTTTTTTTATGTAACCTTAACGAATTCGCCCTCTATAATCGTATCAAAATGTAGCCGTTCCCCTTTTTCGAACACGGGTTCCGATTATGGTTGTTGTAAATTGTTGTTCGTATGAAACTCACTAAATTATTACCGATTCCTCAAAATTAGTACTTTTAATGGTTTTCCCCTTTCCCCTTTATTTCAATATCGAAATGTGTACCTTAAACTGCCGATTCCGTATGAAACTCACTAAATTATTACCGATTCCTGAAAATTAGTATTCTTAATTGTTTTCCCCTTTATTTCAATATCGAAACGTGTATTTTAAACTGCCAATTTCGTATTAAACTCACTAAATTATTACCGATTCCTCAAAATTAGTATTTTTCATTGTTTTCCCCTTTCCCCTTTATTTCAATATCGAAACGTGTATTTTAAACTCCCAATTTCGTATGAAGCTCACTAAACTACTACCGATTCCTCATAATTAGTAATTTTAATGGTTTTCCCCTTTCCCCTTTATTTCAATATCGAAACGTGTATTTTAAACTGCCAATTTCGTATAAAACTCACTAAATTACTTCCGATTCCTCATAACTGGTACTTTTAATGGTTTTACCCTTTCCCCTTTATTTCAATATCGAAACGTGTATTTTAAACCGCCAATTCCGTATGAAACTCAATAAATTATTACCGATTTCTCAAAATTAGTATTTTTAATTGTTTTCCCCTTTCCCCTTTATTCCGATATAGAAATGTGTATCTTAAACTGCCAGTCTCATATGTAATTCGCCAAACTAAGAGTGATTCCTCCAAATTAGGGCTTCGAATTGTTTTCCTTAAAAATTGGTGCCGTTAGTTGCATCCTCTCTTTTTCCCCCATTATTTAACCATCGAAATACATGTTTCTATTTGTCGTGTCATACCCCTTGTGTTCCGATTTTCGATGATATTGTTATTATATTAGTTTATTAGCATTATTTAACTCGTCCGGATTTCGTAATTCAATTGTGTATCCTAACTCCTATTTTTTTTATTCTATTTCGTTGGCAACTTTGTTACTCGTCTTAATCGAGACGGATTGTTAATTCCATATTGTTGTAATCTTTTTGTTACGTAGTCAGATTTATATTTGCGCAAGGGATTTTATTAATTTGTTCCGGTATCTTCTTGAGTGGCATTTCGAAACAATTATATATTTTTTGTTATGAATAAAACTTAGATCATACATGTTTTAAAGAAAATTTTAAGTAGTTGTATTCAATGATGTTTAACCTACCCCCTCTACCGTAATCCAACGACGATTGGAGGCTGAGCTAGGCGGCAAAGCCAGCAATCCGAAATGTTTTAGTTTTGGAAATTTATAGTAGTGTCCCAAGAAAGGACTGGCGCCCGCTTTTGTGATTTGATTTTGGTGGATCTTTTTGAGTCTTAAGCTTACTTCTGGTTGTGGTAGTGTTTCAGAGTTTTATTTTTTTACTTTACGTTTCGGATTGTCTTGTGAGTGCCCGGGTTGGACCCTGCCATTTTTCTTTAAAAAAAAAAAGGTGCACGTCACACCATACACTAGACTCAACACTTGCCAAAGCAAAATCCCCTTCCGGAGTGCAGGTAAGTTTGCAAAGTGCCTTTTTGAAACCTTGATCTTTAAAGATAAAAGCTTAATGAAGATTTCAGATTTTTTAATTTATTTCTACACCGCTTAAGTATTTTTGGGACTCCCCCAACAAATCAAAATACGCTGGAATTTAGGCTGGAGACTTTCATCATTTCTGTAGCATGAATTATCAGCTTTGTTTAATAATTATTATTCTTGACTAATGTTGGATGTAGTGAGACTGACTGAATGTTACAAAAAAATCATCTACTGTTCTACTGTCACTGTCGCGCAAGCTCGGTATGGTCGCGGTGGGGAAAGGGCTGCGTTCTGGTAAGGATACGCGTTTCTATGATTACGCTCTACTCAGGCAAACTGAGCGCCTTTATGAATAGAATATTCAGGCTGTCCGAGTACTCAAGGTACATTTTTACATTTTTGAATTCCTCATAAAAAATGGAGTCGAAAATAATAATAAAAATTTGTTATGAAGTTAATAATTAATGAGTAATTAACAATAAAAGATAAAACAATCAGAAGCACCCTTTGTATGGGCGACACTTCATGTGTCGTTGACGAGAGTGTGTGCGCAAAAAAGCTGAAGCAGTGCAATTTCAAATTTGCAGGAGGTTGTTAATGTCCTTGGTGCAACTTGAAACGGCAATTGCGCGACTAGATATAAATCTTAGAAAATATCTTTTCCTTTAGAATACACGTTGAATTATCTTAACTTTCTTCGAGTATTTTGAATTCTGTAGAATTCAAACGAATTCTTAAAGTGCACTTGTACTCCTTTGAATCCTTTTACAGTTTTTTGAGATCCTCTTTAAATCTTTACAATACACCGTGAATTATTTTGAATTTCTCCAAGTCTTTTGTATTCTCTGAAATCTTTTGAATTCTCTGAATTCTTTTAAATTCTCTGGATTCTTTTGAATTCTTTTAATTTCTCTAAAATATTTGGAATTCTCTGCATTTTTCTGAAATCGCTTAATTCTTCTGAATTATCTGAAGCCTTCAAAATTCTTGGAATTCTGAAGAATTCCAAGAATTTTTCTGAACACTAAACTGTTCTGAATTTGTTGAATTCTGACGAGACCACGGAATTCTTTTAATGTTTTTTTTATTTTCTCGTAATCTTTAGCATACACGTTGAATTATTTAAATTTCCTCGTAGTATTTTGAATTCTGTACATTTCATACGAATTCGGTTGTACTCGTTTGTACTTTTTTGAATCCTTTTAAAGTTTTTTTATTCTCTTGGCATCTTTACAAAAAACCATGATTATTCTGAATTTTTCCAAGTCTTTTGTATTCATCGAATTCTTCTGAATGCTTTTAATTATTGTGGGTTCTGTCAATTCTCTAAAATTCTGTGAAATCTTTTAATTCGCCCAGAAAAAGATTTGGTAGAATGAACAAAAATTTTGTTGAATCAACCCTATAATATGGTTGTTATATGGACAACAAAATATTTGGTTCACCCAAGAAAATTTATTGGTTAGTAAAATTTGGTTTATTATACCATATCCTTCGGTTGATCCAAGCAAATATTTTCGTTGATCCAAGTAAAACTTTTGGTTAATTCAATCAAATATTTTGCTCAATCCAAGAGAATATTTGAGTTAATTGAAATAAGTCTTTTTGCTGCTCTAAGAAAAGATTTTTGTTGATTTAACCAACAAGTTCAGTTCATCTCACCATGAAGGACCCAGCACAATTTACATTGTAAGTGGCTTTCCATGGAATTGTGTCGTCTTGTGTGCAGGATCATTTGTTTATTTGATTCAAAAAATTGTTCTGTTTTATCCAAAACTTACTCACGTATTTTCTTAATCGCTTATTCCCAATTGATTCTGTTTCCGGATCACTTATCATGATTCTTTTTTTTTTAACTTGGAACACAACTGACAAGGTCTCATTTTGACGACAGAATGTTATCTATTTTGAAAATAGGGCCAAATGCCTACTAAGCTGGAAATTTTTCACATTTCTCATGATTTTCAAAAAATAATGCATGACTGCCGGCGGCATGATTGGAATTGATGTTTTGTAAGTCTTTTGGCTAGTTTTTCGATCAGGGAAGACAACATTAGATTTTTCTATGATGAAAAACACTTATCCATTATTTCAAAGTCAATTATATCACCGACGTAAGGAATTATTTACAGTTCTCATGATTTTCAGAAAATAATGCATTACTTCCGTCCACATGATTGAAATTAATGTTTTAAAAGTGTTTTAGAGTGTTTTGTTTAACTTGAAAGAGAACTGGCAGGTCTCATTTTGACGACAGAATCTTATCTATTTTGAAAATGAAGCCAAATGCCACCGAAGCTACAATTTTTTTACATTTATCATGATTTTAATAAAATAATAGATTACCTCCAGTCGCATGGTTGAAATTTATAATTAAAAAGTTGTTTGGGTTGTTTTTGAAAAATGGAAGAAAAGTGACAAGGTCTTATTTTGACGACAAAATCTGATCTATTTTCAAAATGAGGCCAAATGCCACTGAAGCTGGACATTTTTTACATTTCTCATGATGTACATAAGATAGTACATTACTCGCCGTCGCATGATAGAAATTGATCTTTTAATAGTTTCTTTAGTAGTTTCTTTTAAACAGGGAAGACAACGTATAAGGTTACATTTTGACAACAAACTCTTTTCTATTTGAAAAAAGGGGCCAAATGATACAGAATTTGGAAATTTTGTACACTTCTCACTTTATGGGTAATTTTTCGAACAGGGACGAGAACATATAAAGTCATATTTTGATGACAAACTCTTCTCTATTTTGAAAAAAAGGCCAAATGCCACCGAATTTGGAAATTGATGGTTTGAAAGTTTTTTTGGGTAATTTTTCTAACACTAACGACAGCAGACACAGTCTCATTTTGTCAACAATTTTGTATCTATTGTAAAAAAAGGCCCAATGGCACCAAAGCTGGAAATTATTTACACTTTTCATGATTTTAGGAAAGAAAGCATTACTTTCGTTCGCATGATTAAAATTGATGTTTTAAAACTTTTTTGTAAATAATTTCGAATTTCGGTGGCATTTGGCCTATTTATAGAAATAGGTGAAAGTTTTCTCGTCAAAATAACACCTTTTCCGTTGTCTTCCCTAATCGAAAAAATACCGATAAAACGATTCTAACATAAATTTCAATCATGCGACTGGAAGTGATGCATTAATTTTATACAGCGAGGGGAAGTTTAGAAAATTCCCAACTTTGCTGACTTTTGGCTTCTTTTAAAAAATGGATAAGAGTTTGTCGTCAAAATGAAACCTTGTCTGTTGCCTTTTCTAACAGAAAGAATACCAAAAAAAATTTAAACTTAAATTTCAATCATGCGACTAAAAGTAATGCATTATTTCCTGAAAATAATAGGAAGTTTCGATAATTCCCAGCTGTGCTGACCTTTGGTCTCTTTTAAAAAAGTGATAAGAGTTTTTCGTCATGATGTGAATCTGCCTATTATCTTCCCTGTTCGACAAATAACGCAAAAAAGTTTTTAAACTATAATTCCAATAATGTCACCGGAAGCAATGCATTATTTTCTGGAATCATGAGAAGTGGAAATAATTTCCAACTTCAGTGGCATTTGGCCTATTTTCAAAAATAGGTTAGAGTTTGTCATCAAAATGAGACCTCATCTGTTGTCTTTACTAATCGAAAAACTACCGAAAACACTTTTAAAACTAATATCGCAATCATGCAACTGAAAGTGATGCATTATTTTTAGAAAGCCAGGAGAAGTTGCAATAATTCGCAACTTTCTTGACTTTTAGCCCCTTGTTGAAAAATGGATAAGATTTGAATTTTTCAATAAAATGATACCTTGCCTGTTGTCATGGCTGTCAAAAAAACTACAAAAAAAACTTTTATAAGATCAATTCTAATTATACCATTGAAAGTAATGCATTATTTTCAGAAATCGAAAAATTTTAGTAATCAGCAACAATAATTCTAATCAGGCGTCAAAATGAAGCCTTGCCTGTTTGATTTGTTGAAGGAAAAACTACCCAAATGATTTTTGAAACATAAGTTAAACGATTTAATGACTAATTGCAATGAGTAATAATCTAATTATGATTGAATCGGTCTTTAATTTTGCACGCATGTATCAACAATTTCCAAGATACTTTTTTTGGGTAGAAATTTCATCCGAGACGAAGATCCTGGTCGACTACGTTTGACAACGCTTTTAATTATGTTCGTTAATTAGTGAAAACTATTTTAAGTAAAATAAAAGCTATTGGTAAGGATGTTGTTCAAAAATTATTCTTTGGAGTCGTGTCCATAGTTAAAATTGCACCCCAGGAAAAAATAAGCTTGAAATTTTTTGTACATGCGTGTACCAGTAAGATACGATTAATTGAACAATTACAATTGAATTATAATTAAAATAAAAAAATCAAAGAATTGAAGATATTTCAATTGTTTTAGAGGAATTTAGAAAGATTCAGAGAATTCAAAAGATATAAAGGAGTTTAAACGAATTCCGAGTCTATTCTAATGATTTAAAGAGAATTAAAAAGAATTCAGTGGCCTCGTGAGAATTCTAAAAATTTAGAACAGTTTAGAGAGTTCAGAAAAATTCAAAATAATTCAGAGATATCAGAGAATTCAAAATATTTGAGAGAATTCAGAGAATACAAGAGACATGGAGAAATTAAAAATAATCGATGGTCTATTGTAAAGATTTCAAGAGAATTAAAAGAAAATACTTTCAAATAATTCAAAGGAGTACAAGTGAATTCTATGGAGATCATAGAGTTCATATAAGAGAAAGGATAAAAAAAGCGGCAGGGATAATGAAACAGATATGGGGAATAGGAAAAAGAAGGTTCAAGAAAAACTGGAGAAGGAGAATGTGGTTATTTGATACGCTGGTATGGCCGGTAATAGGTTACGGAGCGGAGATATGGGGATGGAAGGAAAGGAAAGAGATTGAAAGTTTACATGAAAGGTATGTCAGGTGGACGCTAGGAGTAGACTGGAGGACGCCTGGATATATGGTGAGAGAAGAAGCACAGAGAGATAAATTAAGTACTAGAGCGGGTAAGAGAGCATGGCAATTTGAGATGAAGTTAAGGGAGGGGAAGGAAGCGGAGTTAGCGAAAAAGTGCTTGAAGGAGGTAGAAGAAAGGAGCGGGAGGGCAGTAGAACTAACAAGATGGGAAGAAGAAAGGAGGGAGTTGTTTAGTGCTAGAGATATAGGAGAGGGAAGTGGAGTAAGCTATGAAGAATTGGAGAGAAGGGACAGGGAAAGACAATTAATGGAAAGATGGGGAATGATTGAGGAATCAAAATAGAATAAATGGTATAAGTTGATAAAAAAGGAAGGAGTACCAAAGTATTTAGAAAAGGGATGGGGAGAGAGACGATGGACCAGAATAGCAAGATTTAGATTGGGAAACGAGGTAAGGGAGGGGATGTATTGGGAAAAGGAAGAGAACAGAAAGTGCAGAATATGTGAATGGGAGGAGGAAACATGGGAGCATGTATGGGACTGATGTAGGAGAGGAATGGAAGATAAAGGAAGCTGGCAAGAGAATGTGGTAAATATTCTAGGTGAGGATGGAATGGGTGAGGAGTGGATGAAGGAGTTGGAGGGGGCTAGAGGGGCGAATGTGAAAGAATGAAAGAATGGATATGGAAAAATGACAAAATGAGAATGAGATAGAAGAGAAGTGCAATTGAAGGACAAAGGAAACGGAAGTCGCATAGATTAGAAGCGTAAAGGTCTGTAAGTCGTTACATGTAGATATTATGTAATAGTATAAGTAGATTAAGATGCGGATGCGCTCGCTCTCACTCGCTCGCTTTCTCGCTTTCGATCGCTCGCTCACTCTTCCGACAGTAAATTGGCGCTAGATTAATATAGAAGTAAGGAGATAGATATAAGAGTTGATGTAAATTTTTGTAAATATTTGTAAATAGTAAGGATAAGATAATATAAAGTTTGTAGATGGTCTTGTAAGAAACGGAGGTCATGTACACCCTTAGGGGACACATTATGAATAAAGAATTACAAGTGAATTCTAAGAATTCTGTTAAATTATACAGAATTCAAAATATTCGAAGGAAGTGGAGGAGTTCAAACTGATTCAATGTGTATTCTGATGATTTCAAGATAATTTAAAAAAAAACATTTAAAGAATTCACTTTTCTCATGAGAATTCAGAAAATTCATAACAGTTTTAAAAATTCAGAGAAATTATAAAGAATTCAGAAATTTCAAAAGATTTCAGGGAATTCAAAAAATTTCAGAGAATACAAAAGAATTCTGAATTTTTTTAATTCAGAGAATTCAGAGAATTAAAAATATTTCAGAGAATTCAAAAGAATTCAGAAAATTCAGGAGAATTTAGAGAATACAAAAAACTTGGAGAAATTCAAAATAAATCATGATGTATTGCAGACGTGCCCAGCTAGAGGAAATTCACGCCGGGAACACATGTTCCACGTTCACCTCTATTTCTTTAGGAGAGCGGGAGCGGTGGTAGAGGCGTGCGAGAATCTCTCCTCTGTGACGTCACCTTGCTCTCCCGCTCTCCAGAAGAAATAGTAGTGGACGCGAAACATGTGTTCCCGGCGGGAATTTCTCCTAGCTGGGCATGTCTGCTGTATTGTAAAGATTTTAGAAGAATTCAAAGGAGTACAAGTGAAGTCTAAGAATTTGTTTGAACTCTACAGAATTCAAAATACTCGAGGGAAGGTAAAATAATTCAACGTGTATTCTAAAGGAATAGTATATTGTGCATAGAGTGGGAGAAGTTGGCGATTCTAGACAAGTGTGAAGTTTGCCGCGCGCGCGCAGCGAGCTCGGTAATCACACGTGTCGAATCGCCGTCTCCCATTACGTTCACATAATACTTTGTCCAACACTCGTGGACACTAGTGGAAAAAGTAAACTCACTTCGACCACTGTGACGTCATCAGTTTAGGAATCGACAACTTCGCCGTCTCGAGACGAGCCTCCGAAATCGCATTTCGATCGCGGGTGTTGGACAAAAGATATTTTCTAAGATTTATATCTCGTCGCGCAGTTGCTGTGTGAAGTTGCACCAATGATATTCACAACCTCCTGCAAATTTGAAATTATACTGCATCAGCTTTTTTGAGCACACACTCTTGTCAATGACACATTAGTGTCGTCCTTCTAACGCTTGTTTCTGATTGTTTAATCTTTTGTTGTTAATTACTTATTAACTATTAACTTTACAACAAATTTTTACTATTATTTTCGACTCCATTTTTTATGAGGAATTCAAAAATATAAAAATGTACCTTTAGTACTTAGACACCCTCTAGGTACTGATATTGAGCAGAAACCTCAAAACTGAAAACTCAAGATGATCATAAGAATGGGATTAATCATTTTTATATTTTTAAAGTCTCTCGATAGCAATGGGTTATTTTATTGATGCCTTTCAGACTTTTTGGGATTGATCCCTTTTTTCAGTACACTGAGAGTGGCGCAGCCACCAAGATAGCAGGAAGCCCATGAGAGCCTACAATGGGAACGAACTTCTTTCCCCGATAGCATATAGAACACACACACACACCGACCTCTTTTTTGGAATTATATTCCCGATATTAAAGCAAACGTAGCTATACATTTTGTACGAAAGCTTTTACCAATATAAAGATGATACGAATGGTCATAATAATCATTCACTATTAGCTTTTTGATCTTATGTTTAGAATAATATAGTCCACAGAAAGATTGAAGACACATTCTGTGTCAAAAATCTGTCCAAAACAAGACATAAATTACTGCCGGAGCCTTCGGCTCTTGGGACGCCATCAGTGAACCACAATAGCCATATATCACAGGCCTCTAAAAGGACAGTTTTGTACAAAATATTGATATTGAAATTCGCATCTTATCTGTTTTTGAATTACAAATCTTTTTATTACTATATTAAAAGTAAGATTTGGAACAAATCCTTTCAACACAACATGTATTTAATTGTACTGCATCCCTTCAATTAGCGTGCGAAACAACGAACTCTAGCAGTACATTTTCTGCGAGATGTTATGTAAGCGGAGACTAGTCACGCTCTCCACTACAGGCTAAAAATCCGTCATAAATCCAACAAGAAACATCGATATCTCATATTACGAATCATCTCATATCGGGGTACGTTTCTCTGTTAGGAAAAATTCAAACTTTTATCAGTGATAGAGCAATCGGTACAACGATTGGCACCCTTAATCAATGATTGATTGGCGAGAGCAATCTCGCATTGTACTAATTAACCTACTGCTATTTTGGAAGAATACACAGAGCTACTAAGCTTTAACATCTATTTTGAAGTCAAGCCTTATGCATATTTGAAAAATATCTAATAACACTTACATTCTTTTTTTAATTCTCTAATATTCTTGATTCTAAAAATCTAATAATTTAAAAAAAGGTTACAGCTAATTGGGGGAAAATAATGGTCAAACACTTAGAGCGGAAAAAACCCCACGGAATGACCCATATACAGTGAGTCACGTACCTCAAAAATATAGATACATGTGAAAATGATAATGTCAGTAAAACATACATAAGAACATCAAATGTTACGCACCAGAATGGGTACAATTCTCTCATTTCTATCCACAGAATATTCTTCTTTGTGTCTGCAACTAATGCTTTTGTTAATTTGTGAAACAGCAGCGTTAATAGGAAAAGCCACCTCCGAACGCTGCGTTTGAATTCTTCGTGGATTAGTTCCATCGATTTTTGTTTCAATCTCAGTCTTGAAAATAAGACTTTCCGGAGATTTTGGGTCACTTAATATAATTTCAGTTCCCCTGAGTATTGTAGGGTTTATTTTAGCAGCAGTTTGCAAAGTTATTTCCATTTTACTACTCGTTTTTGATTGCTCAGATGATGTATTATCATATTTTGTCGATTTAAAAGTATCAGTGGTCTGAAAGGTTGATAAAAAATTTGCAAACATTAATATTAAAGCACATATATAAATATAGGTGAAAATCTGTTTAAATTATTCTACACTTAAAGATGGTTGTTTCTCTACTAAAGAACTAACAAACTATATTTTTTGTAATTTTTTGTTTGTTTACATTTCCATTGAAATTAATTTTGTATAATCTAGAATCACTTGGAGTGAAGCAGAATCATTGAATGAAAATTGCGTCTTTCCATGCCCATAGAGTAGACGCAAAACATTTGTTTTCATAGTAATCGGAAATAAAACAATGGGGTGCATGCGTAGTATTCGGTTCGAAGATTCAAAATCTGTGATTTGGCGATTCCGCTCAATTTCCTCCCGTTATAGGGTAAAAATTGCTTCGCACTACAACAACCTAACCGTAATAATAAAAAGGTTATGATTCCAACGTGCAAATCACTCTTCTTTCTCCCTTGCACAATATACTATTTCAACCCGGCCCAAGGGTCGGTTGGGTTTTTTTCGCATCGGGTTGGGTCGAATTGTATGACATGTCGGACCGTCGGGTTATTGCCCTGCTAAAAAAAATCTCAGAAATATCTCAGGGGAGAATGTCAGGCCACTTTGGATCGATTTCAGTAAAATGCATGGTATTATTTGATATACTTTTTCCCTAAAAAAAGTCTCAGATGTTTGGGTCCTATATTATGACTTAATTCATTGCCGAGTGGAAACTTGAAATTTTCCATCAAATTAAGAATCACTATTAGAATCAGTACTTTTGCAGCGAACAACGAGAAAAATGTCATATCAGCCCTTGCTATAGTTGGTAATTTAGCTGCTAAATTAGCTTAAAATTCGATAACTGAGTCAAAAACACTTTTTTTAGTACCACTCCAGCTGTAGGATCTCATTCCCAGTTTGAATAATAAATTCGTGCTTGATCACGGACGTGGTTAAATTAAGTAATGTCTAATCTCGGAAATAAGTCTACAAATTTTTCTTTCCATATTCCGTGTTCGCACCGCAATTAAAGAAAATCAAAAAGAATTTAAGAATTTAAGCCGGCGCCTATTATTAACCAGAGTCGTAGCTCACTCGACGCTTTCTGCGTCTGGCCGCTGGGCAAATGGGTATGCCAATGAATGGATGATGTCACGATTATAGTCCAAACAGAAATTTACTCAACATTCTTAAAATTAGCCGCAGGTTTTTAAATTTGTCGAGATAAACTTCCTTCACAATGTGCTTAACAATTTAGTTCATAGCCTCAAAATACTAGCAAAAATTAAGCTAAAAGCGCCTCCGAAATCTCTACACAGAGCTCTTATTAAAATTGCCTTATCCCTGCATACACTGCGGACAAAACTCCGTTCTCCCCAAAATCTGTAAAGAAGCGAAGCAGCACAATCAATTACTTCTAAAGTTCTTTAAAATCTTTCTAAGGCAGCTGGTTTGCGATTCCGTGGTCAAATTCGGTTACCGCGTACATAAATCTAGAGAGAAAACTCGACTTGTCCAACTTGCAACTAGGATGTCACCCAATGAAATTGAAATAACTTTGTATTTTAGAGCAGTTGTACTTTGAAAAATAATTCAGAAACATAAATAGTAAGCATGAAGGCCTTATTGAAAGTGATTGAAACCTAAAAAATCTGATTCTCCGGTATTTTTTATTTACAATATTTATAGAAATTTATAACTGCTAGAATATTCTCCGTACAATAAGCCTTATTTAATTATTTTTGAAAAAGCGCCTCTCCCCCTTGGCGCATACGATATTTTTTATAACAAATGGATGATTTCAGACATTTTTCGAAATACAGTCATGATTTCAGTCCATATGAGATTTTGAATAAAGCATGAAATTCATGTTCACTTACCATAAATTGCCCAAAATTCAATTTAAAAATTTCTATAAATATGCGGAAATTTATTGAAATTTTCGGTTATTCATGGTAATTTTACAGGTTAATATGGCAACTTAACATAAATTACACAAAATTTCCAGAAAATGAAAACTTTCGGTCATTTATAGTAATTTTACCGGTAAATATGGCAACTTACCATACATTATCCAAAATTCGTTTTTATAAATTTCCATGAATTTCCGGAAATTTATGAAAATTTCCGGTCATTCATAGTAATTTTACCGGTAAATATGGTAAATTACCATTAATTACCCAATATTCATTTTCAAAAATTTCCATACATTTCCGGAAATTTATCCAAATTTTCGTTCATTTATGGTAATTTTACAGGTAAATATGGTAACTTACCATTAATTGCCCAATATTCATTTTAAAAAATTTCCATAAATTTCCGGTAATTTATCAAAATTTTCGGTCATTTGTGGTAATTTCACTGGTATATATGGCAACTTACCATAAATTATCCAATACTCATTTTTAAATATTTCCGGAAATTTATGGTAATTTCACAGGTAAATATGGTAACTTACCATAAATTATCCAAAATTTAGTTTAAAAAATTTCCATACACTTCCGGAAATGTATGATAATTTTCGGTCAATTATGGTGATTTTACCAGTAAATATGGTAACTTACCATTAATTGCCCAATATTCATTTTTTTAAATTTCCATTTTCCGGAAATTTCTCAAAATTTTCGGTCAGTTATGGCAATTTTACCGGTAAATATGGCAACTTACCATAAATTAACCAAAATTAGTTTTTTTTTTAATTTCCATGAATTTCCGGAAATTTATGAAAATTTTCGGTCATTCATAGTAATTTTACCGGTAAATATGGTAACTTACCATTAATTACCCAATATTCATTTTCAAAAAATTCCATAAATTTCCGGAAGTTTATCCAAATTTTCGTTCATTTGTGGTAATTTCACTGGTAAATATGGCAACTTACCATAAATTATCCAATATTCATGTTTTAATATTTCCGGAAATTTGTGAGAAATTTCGGTAATTTATGGTAATTTCACAGGTAAATATGGTAACTTACCATAAATTATCCAAAATTTAGTTTTAAAAATGTCCATAAACTTCCGGAAATTTATCAAAATTTTCGGTCAGGTATGGTAATTTCACCGGCAAATATGGTAACTTACCATAAATTACCCAAAATTCATTTTTGAACATTTCCATAAGTTTCCGGTTTATGATAATTTTCGAATATTCATGGTAATTTTAACGGTAAATATGGTAACTTACCGTTAATTGCCCAATATTCATTTTTAAAAATATCCATAAATTCCCAGATATTTAACCAAATTTTCGGTCATTCATGCTAATTTTACAGGTAAATATGGTAACTTACCATAAATTGCCAAACATTTGTTTTTAAAAATTTTCATAAAATTCCGGAAATTTATGAAAATTTTCGGTTATTTATGGTAATTTCACCGGTAAATATGGCAACTTACCTTGAATTACCCAATCTTCATTTTTAAAACTTTCCGAAAGTTTATGAAAATTTTCGGTCATTTATGGTAATTTTACTATTCGATATGGTAACTTACCATTGTATACCATTAAGCCATTTCCCTTTCAGGGTAGGCGTGACACTACCCGATTAACTTACCATTAATTACCCAATATTCATTTTTTCCCCATAAATTTCCGGAAATTTATCAACATTTTCGGTCATTTATTGAAGTTTTACTGGTAAGTATGGTAACGTACCATAAATTACCCCAATTTTATTTTTAAAAATTTTCATTTGCCAGAAACTTATGAACATTTTCGGTCATTTATGGTAATTTCACCGGTAAATATGGTAACTTACCATAAATTACCCAATATTCATTTTTAAAAATTGTCGGTC
>CAKNYM010051810.1:51865-66548 GCA_932195095.1 Andricus curvator | reverse complement strand
ACCATAAATTACCCAATATTCATTTTTAAAAATTGTCGGTCATTTATAGTAATTTCACAGGTAAATATGTTAGCTTACAATAAATTATTCAATAAAAAATTTCCATAAATTTCCGGAAATTTATCAAAATTTTCGGTTATTTATGGAAATTTTACAGGTAAGTATGGTAACTTACCGTAAATTACCCAAAATTTATTTAAAAAAATTTTCATTTGCCAGAAAATTATGAAAATTTTCGGTCATTTATGGTAATTTCACCGGTAAATATGGTAACTTACCATAAATTACCCAATATTCATTTTAAAATATTTCCGGAAATTTATGATAATTTTCGGTCATTTATGGTAATTTTACCAGTAAATATGGTAACTTACCATTGTATTGTATACCATTAAGCCATTTCCCTTTCAGAGTAGGCGTGACACTACCCGATTCGGGTAGTGTTTCTAGGTGGATAGTTTTCTTGTAGTTATAAATAACTACAAGTGTGGGCTCACCACACCCACGACGTGCCAATAGCACGGAGTATTCTCGCATGGTCACCCATCCAAGTACTAACCGCGCCCAACGCTGCTTAACTCCAGTGATCTGACGAGAACTGGTTTTTTCAGCATGGTATGGTCGTTGGCCATACCATTAATTATTCAATATTCATTTTAAAAAATTTCCATAAATTTCCGGAAATTTATCAACATTTTCGGTCATTTATGGAAATTTTAAACGTAAATATGGTAACTTACCATAAATTACCCAATATTCATTTTTTAAAATTGTCGGTCATTTATGGTAATTTCACCGGTAAATATGGTAACTTACCATAAATTACACAATATTAATTTTTTTAAATTTTCGGTCATATATGGTAATTTCACAGGTAAATATGGTAACTTACCATAAATTATACAAAATTTATTTTTAAAAGTTTCCTAAATTTCCGGAAATTTATAAAAATTGTCTGTAATTTACGGTAATTTGATCAGTTATGTATGGTAACTTTCCATAAATAACCGCAAAATTCTAGTATCTGCAACCGAAATTTCTTCAGAGTTTTTACTTGAGTGGGCTGATAATCGCAAAATGCGAGCTCATAGATGTATAATTTTCATTATTCACTTCTGACGTCACTTTTCAGTCCCCAGGGAGTAAAAAGTAGAGCTTTAGCCCCGCTTCATAGGCGTCGAAAAGGGCTGAAATCATGCATGTGTCATAAAAATGATCTTTACTGGGGTTTTAATTATTCCAATAAATATAGTTCAGTACATTATATGAAAATCACGCTATCCGCGGGCGATTGTTCATGGAATTACGCACTTTCACACCTAAGTGTGTAATGTGTAACATTAATGTAATAGTTGACTTTAGTGAACTAAGTGTAATATAGGGACTTTTAATGTGAATCTCCATATGAAAAGGGCCCTTCTGGCTGGTTCTAGGTTAGGAGATATTCGCGAAGTCAGGTTCAAAATTATTCCTTTCGGGTTTGAGTGGGGGATGGTTCTGGGACATATACTAGATCTATTGGCACTATACTCATGTTCTGACAGCAGCAGGAAGTTTATATATTTTATATTTGAAGAAAAAGTATAACATATGCGATTATTGCACAAGCCAACTTTAGGTGTGTTTTTTCGAAGTTCCATCTGCGAAGATGCCCTGGTGACTCATTTCTCAAACTAAAGGGTTCGTATTGTGCTTAAAGTGATGGGTATTTATCTGGCTATATGACCTTATACCACGGAAGAATAGTAAGGAGTTGTATCATCCCGTGCGTTTGGCGAGCAGATGGTGGAAGAAACAACCTCCAAGAGATCGTTAGTGTTTGCCAAACAGCAAAGGAAATGTCGCTTCCGCGCAAATGCGCATTGTTGTTGTCGTGTCACGTGTTATCCCACTTTACTGCCTGAAACTTGCTTCGAAATGTAACATACTGGTGTAGGACTCCCGCATTCTTGAAGCGGGGATAACACGTGACACATCAGCAATGGACATGTGAGCGGATACTACTCCATACTATTCCTTCGTGCACTCTATGCGTAACTCCATAAAGACCACCGCCTTGTGCTAGTACCATGTTGGCTGGCCTTACGGTATTAGTCATGAACTGGGATAGTACATTATGAGTGCATCTGATGTACTTGGAGAAACAGAAACTTGGTTAAAGAATTTACTTACCAATTGTGGTTGAAAGTCTTGCTTTGTTTCAGACGTAAATTTTATTTCTGTCGGTGTAGAAACCGATACTGTAACAGATCTCGCATCATTTGGTTCAACTTGTAATACTAAATTCAATTTCGAATTGGAATCACAACTATGTGTAGAATTATTTTCACTCCATTTATTAATAGTATCAACAGAATTTTTCTTTTGATTTTCGCTTTCATCGCTATTTAATTTCACATAATCACTTACATTATGCAAACTTTTCTCTGGTTTTTTGTCTGTAGAACCGTGGTTAACCATATTTGAGTTATTTACTTTCGAAGAAGGAGGTAATGTGGTCGATAAAAGACTTGCTTTCCTTTCGAAGGCACGCTTTGTTCCTCCCACATTTACACCGGGAATAAAAAATTTTCTTGGTTTCTCGATTTCTGTACTAGACGCCATTTGGTTAAATTTTTCTGCTGTTTCAAAGATTCTCGATCGTCTTCGTTCCACAGGTTTCAACAAGGATTTCGGAAGTTCATTAAGGGATTCAGAATCTAAAGAACGAGATTTATCCATCAATTTCTTCACATATTTAATAGGAGATATTGAACTATGATTTCCAACAGTTGTACTGCCATCCTCTAGTTTTATTGAAGTTTTCTTTACATTTGAATCAGATGTTACATTTTGGTCCACTGTATTAGCAACATCGTTTTTGTTTGTCATCGTTGGACCAGATAAAGTTGAAGGCTTCGTGACGAATTTTGGTATTTGCCTTAAAAAATTTTTCTGTTCACACAAACAATCTTCATTATTATTTATGGATTTGTTTTCCATACGTGTTTTCTCAATTTCCAGCTGAAAAGGTGACTTCTGGTCTTTTTTAATTACCGGCTTTTTCATCAAATCGCTCAATAAATCAATATTATCTCCAGTCTCGACATATGATTTTCGATTCATAGGAACAGTAGCAATATTGCTTGAATCAATATCCATAGCATCTTGCGTACTTGGATTTGATGTAGATGAAAAATGGCTGAAAAAAATTTATGTTTAAAATATACTTATTAAAGACATCACGTCGACGTCTCCATTCCATACCGCTCCACGTTGCGTTTGGTCCATGTAACAACTTCAGTTCCTGTGTATAAGTATAGGACCTGAAGTTATATAGCGACCACACGCGACGTGGAGCGTTATGGAATGGAGGCGTCGATGTATTAAGAATCAACTGTTTAAAGCATTACTGTAACAATTTTTAACACTTGAATGAACGTAGTTATGTAATGGGAGAAGGATATATATATATATATATATATACACTTTAATCTATAACGTTTCATAGAAAGAAGGTAGCCTTGTAATTATATTTTATTCTTTTTAAATAGTATTATGTGTATTTTTTATATTCAAACACAAGAAATGGTCAATTATTTCTTTAAATTGATTATAAAAATATTCTGGTAATAAGTTAATATATTAAAGACTTTCTTATCATTTATTTTTATTTTTTGTAGTTCTTCTAGGACAATAGGGCGGTGTGAAAAAAAAGTATTTTTTATAACACCTTACATGAAAAATGCGATTTTTCATTTGTTAACAATTTTTTTATTATAACATAAAACATAGGTTAGGTTTAGGGGTATGGATTTCTAGACGGATTTATAGACGGATACTTCTTGGATTTTTTTCCGGAACGCCATGGAAGATGAAGGTTCGTAAATTATCGCCGTGATTATGGACTTGAAAAACGTCAGTAATCTTAATCAGTTTTTCGGTTCTGAATGCAAACTACAATCAACGCGTGTAAAAAAACTAAGATGTAGTGAAATAGAAACTTGAAAAACGCGATTTGACCTTTACAAATCAACTCTGAAAACTAATTTATCCAAAATCAGACAAAGGAACATCATGCACGTCAAAGAAGTTTCAAGATATCTGCAATCAACATAGAATTCGACACACGTTCAAGCCCTCGTTGAACGTAAAAATAAAACGTTACTATCAGCGATTCAGGCCAGTGTTAAAAGCACAGAAGGACCTAAGTGGGATGAACGGATAGTTTACGCTCAACGTGACAAACTCATCAATTCCCCGCAAAGAACCTCATCGAATTCCTTCAAGGATATGTCTCCATATATGGCGAAAGAAACCTCCGAGGTACTTCCGGGTAGTACATACCGCGTCACAGACTGACGGGAAGATGTTGCTGGAAGACTATAGGTAATGACAGCCTACTTAAGTCAACTGAATATTTCGGCTGTGCGTGGTCAAAACACAGTAAGCGCCAAACAAAAAACTGCACTCCCTGTGTTTTAACTTCTCATTACAGTTTCAAAATGCACTTAATTGTTTTTGAATCTTAAAATATTTTCATAAAAAACACTAACATACTAAATATTTCTGCGTACAAGTATTATTTATGTTAAATTAAACCTGAAAACGTGCTTAACTCAATTTTGAAGAAAATGGCGCTTACTGTGTTTAGACCGCGCACAGCCGATTTAGTGTTCGCCGTTGGAAGACGAATCATTCGTTGAGAGCCATAAAGAACCTTGTCCACTGTAGATCTTCGACCATGAGGACAACAATATTGAGCTTCGGTCTCTCAAATACCCAAGGTAAAATCTAAACGTGGAAGAATGGTCGAAGAAAAGGGTGTAGAAACTGAGATAAATGCAATGAAAACAACACCGCCAGAAAGAATTAAACCGGATTGACGAAGTTCAAGAATAGTGCGACTTCCTATTGCAATTAAGGCTTTTGTATTATATTGAGTTTATAGAATAAAAGCTTGAGGACGATCTGTGGGTCAGCATGGTGGGGTGTTAAAAATCTCTTTTTTATTATAAAATAAAAGATATGTTATGTTATAGGAAGGTATATACAACGAGACCTGGAGCGAGGTGGGCTGGCACGGTTAGATTAAAGAGCGTCGGGTACGGACCGGAACCTTTAGCGATAGTATCACGAGTGTATTATGATCATTGATCAATCTCTTTTCATAAACTCTTTTGTTAAGTATATTTAAACCTAGTGATCGTTCATTTCTCGTACCTGACTCTAGGACTGCAAGTGTAATTTATTTAATTAAATGAAAACATTCAACATATGCCTGTAGAGCAAACACAAAATAAGCGACTTCAAAGCAATGAAAAAATATAACTTGTGATGCATGCGTACTTCGCGTTTCGACGATTTTGCCCCCTTGGCAGGAAATAAAAATGACGTCAAAAGCTAAACATGATACTAGCATCAACACCTTCAAACGTAAAGTTCTGTTTTCTTGCGGTTCGCGATTCATACAAGTGTTATAACAAAAAATCGTATGCGTCATGAGAGAGAAGCGATTTCACTCGTGTGATGCTACCCGAGTGAACACTCGTGGAAATCTACCTTCTCTGTTCCTTATACAATATACGATTTTAAGTCTGATTTTGAACGTAATAAATGTGCGGTATCTCGAGATATCTTTTTCCGCATGATTTCCTCATCATCATGAGGATAATCCGGTTTTTTTAAATTTGTTGGATGGCATCTAAGGCCCCCATACACGGCGAGCCTCAACCAACTTTAACCTAAAGATCCTTGAAGTTAGATGATATTTATTGGCTACTGTTTTATGTTGTCATAAAAGAACTTTTCAACAACAAAAATTCCCAATACAAAATTTTGTTGCAACACTTTTTTTTTTCAAAATTGTATGCTTTTCTTTTTTTTCTATTTTTAAAATCATGCCAGCATCATTAGTTACAACCTGAGATAAACCGTTCATTGAAAAGATGTTTCAACAAGTTTTGCTGTGATAAAAGGGTTTTTTCAAATAAGAATAAAAATTGTTTTTGTAAAAAAGCGCTCCCACGATTTTTCTAATTGCATATCAAAAACGTCCAAACATCATCCGAGCAGAAAATTCTGCAAAAAAAAGTTCAGTAATATAATTTTTTAATAAACTTTTGCACTGAAGGTATATATATAAACAATTATTATTTCACGTGTGCATAAATTGTGGAGTGCTATATTCGCTAGGCCTAAAATAAAAACGTCCTGAACCAGATGTGCGAAAAAGTAGTAAATTGCGATAATATAATTTATATTCACATAAATACATACCTGGAATCAGGTTCGCACACTCCAGCCTGTTGCTCGTCATCACCTTCGTTTATTTTAGAAATTTCTTTCCTTTTCGTTCCAAGTACCATAGTTTCATCAATCGAAGATGTACTTTCTAATTTTCTTTTTGCATCACCGTTAGCAGTAGATTTTGATTTTATTTCTGCCATTCTCCTAACACCTGCATTTGAACTACTACGCTCAAACTCTAAGAAGTCTCCAACAGAATACGATCTAGCTGGTACTAAAATCTCTGAAGATGCATTTGCAGTAAGATCTCTATCTGCTAGATGCTCACCCACAAGTAACTGGTCTACATTTGCCGATTGAGGAACCAGAGAAAGTAGTAAGTCGAGGCGTACTGGTGTTTGAGCTGCTAAGTCTTCGGCGATATCAAGACAATTTCTGTCATAACCTTCATTTACCCACCAATGAGTACATATCTTCCCTATATCAGATCTTTTTGTGGGACACACGGCCAACATGTCTTTAATTAAGGAAGATGCAGCTGTAAAAAAAATAACTAAAGTCTCAACTGCCTAAATGAACATTAAAGGGCCGTTCAGAAAAATACAAGTCGCTTTTCTGCGTTAAAATAAAGGGGAGCGGATGCAATCAGAATATTTTATGACGCCTTAAATTTTGGCACATTGGGTTTGAGCTAAAACAACCTTTTTGAGATGAAACAATACATTTGAAAGGTATTACGTGATTTCTTGACATATTCTAAGATAATTAATACTAAATAAGCTGCATACATACGTGACGGCACTTGTGGCTCAAAGTAATCTGAATGAGAGATCTGCTTGACTAGTCTCTTAAAATTAGATCCATCAAACGGCATGGCACCATATACCAGTGTATATAAAAGAACACCTAAGCTCCAGCAATCAACTTCAGGCCCATGGTACGGTGTACCTTTTACTATTTCGGGACTTGCATAAAGAGGACTGCCACAAAATGTATTCAGCAATCTTTGTCCATCAAATACGTTTGATAAACCAAAATCTGCTATTTTAGCATTTCCAATCTGATCCAAGAGAATATTTTCGAGTTTTAAATCTCTGTGGCAAATATTGTGCTTGTGACAATAAAAAACTGCGGTTACTATTTGTCGAAATATTCTTCTTGCTTCTGTTTCCGTTAAAACCTTCTTTTCACTAAGATAATCGTACAACTCCCCTCCAGCAGCGTATTCCATGACTAGCACCATTTTCTCTCTGTTTTCGAAAACTGATGCCAAACAAATAATAAATTAACATCAATTCAAAGCCTAACAAATAATATAAGCATTTCTCAGATATTTATTTACATACCTTCGTAAATATGAATAATATTTGGATGTTGAACACTAGACATGATTTGAATCTCTCTTCTTATTCTGACGAGATCAGCTTCTGTTTCTATTTTACATTTTTTTATTGTTTTAATCGCTACTTCCTGACCAGTCTCTTTGTTAATTCCTAACTGTACTTTACCATATGTTCCTTGACCTAGTTTTTTTATTATGTCAAATCTGAAAAAAAAATTATGTCTGCCGTGAAAAAAAAAGAAAGCAGTATCTATGTTGTGTACAAGTTTTCTCACAACTTTTATTTTTCCGAATCTCCAAATCATTCAGACCAAAATTATAACAAAAAATTCAAATTCAGCAAATTGTTCTTTTTTTCCTTAAATTTCGCACCATTATTTTATACCGTGGTTTGCTGTAGGACAAAATAAATTTCTGTTACATCAGAATTCGGTACAATAGAAATTATGGTAACTAATAGTTCGGACAAATAAAAGTTACGACAGGAAGACGTATTATAGAGAGGAAGATGAATTAAATAAATAACGACGAGGAATACAAATTATATAGAGAGGAAGCGAAACATAAAGAGTAAGAGAATTAAGGAAGGCTCACACTTGTATACACGGCTTATCACTCGGTCACTCGTTTTTTCTTATTTACTTACTTACTTACTCACTCAATAACTCACCTCACGGCATTCGCTCACTCACTCACTTTGACCTTTGGCCAGGCCACCGGGCGCGTCCTCGGGTTGCAGATAGAGGGGCTCTGTACCGAGGGTTTTTGCTGAATACGGTTACGCAACTAAATAAGCAGTCGCGAAAATGGTCCAGGGAAGGTCCCGCAGGGAAAACTCCCAAGTCACAGCGTGAACAATCGTACTGAAAGCTGCATGGCACCGGGCCGTCGTGTACCTTACAGTGTCTTTAGGATACGAAACGTAAACCAGAAGACAGAAGACGTGGGAGCTAAGACCCAGCAGATTGATCGAAATCAGAAGACTGAGGACGCGGATATTGTAGTAATCTCTGAGGTCAAAAAAGGAGGAGACTAGCCAAAACGAAGGCAAGCAAAGAAAAACGAACCCCTCCGATATCCAGCTTCGAAAATCTGGAAAAGGAGGAGAAAACAGGTTCAAAAAATTGAGAGAAACCATCAGACAGATGATGGGGTAGTGTAAGAAAGTTCAGAAAACGCAAAAAGGTATCAAGGGCAACTTGACGAATGTACATGACATTATTACCAACGTGGACTTCCTAATGATCAAAATTAAGGGCGTGAAAGCTGCTCTACCAAAAAGATCCAAGGAGGGACGAGAGCACGTCCAGCCCCGCTGACAACCACTTCGCACGACCCAGGAAAAAATCGCAGGCTGAGACCGGCAGCCCTTGTATCAAAGTACAAGAAAGGGGTTGACAAGATAAAACTGAGTATAAAAAGGAAGCCAGAATACTAAAAAGATATAAGTAGACAACAGAAGGCTAGGGACAAGGAAGCCATAACAAAAAGACGTGCTCGCGCTTAGGCCAAATTCATACACCTTGCAGAAGGGAAAAGGTATGCAGATGGGCTAAAGGACATAAAATCCCAGGTCAAACCGTAAGATATGGGGATTAGAGTCTCGGCAATCAGGGAAATAAGGAAATGTGGCGTTTTGATTGAACTAAGCGCCGAACCTGAAAGCAAGAACATGTTTAGTGAGGCTCATAAGGCCACCGTAGGATACAAAGGAAGGGTCCGAGTGCTTGTACCCAGAGCTCTTGTGGACATCCGCGACTTGGACGCCACAGTGGAGAATGAAGAAGTGAGATGTGCCCTAGAGACCCTATTAGGGATCGGCACCGGCGAAAATCTGAAGATTACCTTTTCGCGGCCGAATCGATGGGGCAACGTTATGGCGTTCGCCGAAATGGAGGACAAGCTAGATGAGGTAAATCACATCAAAATTGGCTGGGTAAACTGCCAGAACAGAAGAAAGGAAACACTTCTCAGATGCTTCCGATGCCGCAGATATGGTCACATAGCAGCAGGCTACCAGGCAACAGACAGAACTGGGTCGTACTGGAGGTGCTGTGACAAAAACATCGTGCAACCGACTGCAGAGCTCCACCAAGATGCTACTTATGCGCGGAGTTAAATACCGAGAAGAGTTTAGATCATATACCAGGATCATCGAGGTGTGCGGCCTTCCATGATGCCAAGAAGAAAAAAGGCTCAAGATGTCGATAGTCATACAAGGCAACCTCCAGCGTAGCAGACTAGCTCAAGACTTATTAAGCCAACGCGCATATGAGTCGAAGGCCGACCTGCTTGTAATTTGCGAGCAGTACACCAACCTGCAGGTACCTGGTTGGTTCTGCAAACTACGCTGGCATGGCTGCAATTTGGGTGAAAGATAAGGTAAGACACCCAGTGTCTTAGCGGAGAAGGGTCAAAGGATATGTGTGGGCAAAAGCCCGGATGCAACATAATTTAGCTGCTACTTCCCCCCAAATGTAAACATTTGGCTGCGCAACAACGATCAGGAGGAGCAGAAATAGGGGCACTATAATTGACAGAACCTTCCCAACCCCTGAAATAGCACACAGGATATAGAACTGGCACGTTAAGGAGGCGTTTAACGACAGCGAGCACCAACACACGGACTTTAATGTGACCAGGAGGATCGACCCCAGAAATATGAACGAGAAACAGTAGTTCCACAGTGGCTGGAACGTTACTTAACTAGATACCAAAAAACTGCTACGTATGATAAGGAAAGAGGGAGAACACCACGGTATTTCAGAGGCAGCCCCAAGGATAACCGATCGAACAAATTGGCCCAAAACTTCGTAGAAAAGACGATGTGCCTCATAGCTAAAGCTTGAGACGCCTCGATGCCTGGACATTCAAATAAGCAGAAAAAAGCACCAGCGTATTAATGGACGGAGGAGATAGCCGGGCTGAGAAAGAAATGCCTACAATTAAGGCGAAGCTCTCACAGGGCTAGGCGAAGAGCAGCCGAACAACCCAGAAATGTGTCTTTAACGCCTGTGCCGTATCGTCCGCTATGTATGCTGGACACAACGGGCAAAGTACAGTAGAAGTCCGATAAGTTTCTTATGCGTAAGAATGATGCGCAAATCATAAGCAAAATGGCACACGTAGTGGGAGAACCCCAATTAGTGTGCGTGCCGTGCGTGTGATGACGTTTTAAGGGGACAGCAACTTATCAAACGGCAACTTATCGGACTTGTACTGTATATGAAAAGCTGTTAAGCGCCATACTCTGATGGGCAGTGGAAGCAGCCGGATACTTCGCTAAAAACTTGCACGAATTTAGGAAGAGAAAAACGACCATCGGCGCACTCAGCGAAGTTGTCCAGAAGGCCCACGAGGCGTGGGAAAGAAACAACAGCCTACTGGATGGGAGACCATGTCCTCCAGATAGCCTGCCACAAAACAGGGTCAGTCACGCTGACTAGAAAAAGGAATTTTCACAACTCTCTCCAAGTCAAAGTCTGCGGTATATGGGCGGATGCACTCATCGTGGAGTCATATCGCAAGAATATGGCGTCGGTAAAAAGGAAAGGAGCCCTGCGGGTTAAAAGCACATATCAAACAGCCTCAGAAGCTTCAGCATTGGTCATCGCGTCAATACCACCCATAGACAAAGAGCAGGTGGATCCAATGACTCATCGGAAATATAACAGCCTGGTAACAAGCCTGGTAAAACAGTAACCGACGACATGACGCAGTAAACTTTTACTTCACCCAGTTGCTGACTGCGCAAGGTATGTTCTACGCTTACCTACATAAAATCACACAAAAGAACACCTCACAGTGTTTAACGACGGCGCAGAGCACACCTTTCTCAAGTACGAGAGAACATCGTGGCCCTAATGCTGCGCTCGGACACCAACTGGGATATTATCGAAAGACACAACAAGAAAGTTCTGAGCAGAAAAAATAAAGAAGAATCTGGGGTTTAGGAAAAAACGTGAGCCCTTAAGGTGCCGAAGGCCGGCAATCTCGAGAAAAGACACCTGTCCCTTATACCAAGGACGATGCGCACAACTAGAGGATCAGCGGAGGATGAGATGAAGCGAAAAGACTATATGGTAGTTTTATCTTTTGTGGAGAGTAGAGCCGTGACAAATCCCCCCCCCCCCTAAGTTGTCGAAAGCCGACGAGCCCGATGTGCGGCTTATGCTGCACTGCTGAGGACGACGCGCACAACTGGAAAGCCTGAGGGATGAAATTAGACGAGGAGACAGCCGAGTAGGGCATAATCAGAGCCGAGAAACAGAGCTAAGCAGGCCAACATGAAGGACGCCGAAGCACAGCGTAGAAGCCCAAAGCTCTTGACTCTGCAGTAATGTGAAAACGGTTCCGAGGTCAAGAGTGGGCACGAAGAGGAGGCAGGTTTAGTGGATATTCTCTTTTTTTAGGCCGAGTTCCACACTGAGTGCGTCAATGCTTTTCCACCTCCGAGAAAAAAAAAGTCATTCATTCACTTACTTCACTCACCTCACTCACTCGTTCACTTGTTGTCATCACGACCAGGCCGTGGTAACTCAATGCTTTAGAAGTGGTCGCGTATATTCGACCGTGGCGCCATCAAACGAGCCCGCAGGTTTTCAAGATAAGATAATAGATGGTTAAGGTTATATCCAGATGATTGGTAGATAACCTAATTAAAAAACTTAATAAATTGAAAAAATCAATAGAAAAACAAATGGAAATGCATAAATAATTTCTGGAATAATCATTTATGTATTTCTGTTTGTTTTTCTATTGATTTTTCCATAAAAACGCGTTTTAAGGAAAAAGCCAAGATAATAGAAGTATGTTTGAGAGCAGTTTTTATTTAAAATGTGTAATCATTTTTATTAATGAAAGTTCTTAGATAATACTAGTCCCTCACTTAGTTTTTGTTGCTGCGTACTGCAACGATAATCATCAGGTTGAAAATGATGACAACAAATTATATACCGGCTCTCAAACACTTCTTTACAGGCTAGGTTCTGTAAATTCGGACATGTGTTGACGTTCGGTAGACAATGAAGGAGTAAGAGAGATAGATGAAACGTGGACCCCTCAGCGACGTGTAGCGGGGGAAGACCTACAGAGCCATCTAACGAGCACGCAAACAGGACCATAATATGTGCAGTCACGGTTGCCTATATTAGGGACCACGGCCTGATCACGACGAGCGCATTTTCGCACACTACTATGTACTTGTCAACTTGCAGTTGGAATCTAGCATTCCTTCCTTTCGTCTCATCCATCCCTTTCCATCGTAGTTCGACTCAGCTGACTAAGGTAAAGACTGTCATGCTACTAAGAAAATAGATCATCAAAAGAATACTAAAATGACAAAATATTGAAACCCAAAAAGAAATAACTTCTAACAGCAGAATTGGATTAAAAGGTCCAATTCGAGAATGGCAGAAAATCGAATACCCACACTTAACTTCAGTTCGATTTCGCGCTATCTCTATTCAATTTTGTTTTACTGGGTGGCTATTTTCTGAATACCCTATCCTCAACCATTAAAAAGGCTCTACGTGACGCATGCGCGGTAGTTCTCTGGGCCATCGTTGGAAGAATTGGTATCCCTCACTACACGGCACGCCTAGCAGTTAAAAAACACTCAGTTTTACACACAAACAAATTTTCCACAATCAAGCACTGTGTATCAGATAGCGCAGAAAAATACAATGATGCTTCACCACCGAAAATCCACTGCCCCGGAAGTCAATTTTTTGACCTTTCAAATTTTAAACGGCTTTTAAACTGTGATCAGATCAAGCAGGAATCTGCTACTACATTTTGATCTAGAACAACAAGACGACAAAATAAAATGCAAGAATTTACGGTAGGACATCTTTTGAATCAAAAGTTTGCTGAAGTGGTGTAAACACGACAAAAAGAACTTTTCAGCCAATTATGTAATGCGCGGAAATCCAATAAGTAATTGTCGTCTTACCTCTGCTTTAATTTTCTCTTGTGATTATGCAGCCGTACACCTCCCGTGCTCTCCATACCCCCCATAATATTGTGAATACTCTCCTCACTAACAACCATTGTGACGATTTATCTGCAAAGAAAGATTTTTACTTTAATAATTATAATATGAATGTTGCACACAGTTTATAGGTGTCCAGTGATTCAACATGGGGTTTTGCATTCTGCTAACGAATCCGGAAGAATAATGAGATCTAGAAAATTATGGTTAGCAGGGGATTACTTAGATTTTGCCGTTAGAGCGAAATATTTGAATAAGAGAACTCTTGTTAAAAATAAAACAAATGTTTGTTTTCTTAAATATGTATTCCTTTTGCAGGTACGTTTCCATTGCACTTATTTAAAACATACTAGTACTAAGAGATTTTTTAATAATTTTATAGCCAGGTAACCGATCTAAAGGAAATTTCGTATATTTATAGTATGTGTCATGACTAATGTAAGCGATTAATACCAGGTCAAAATTTCTTAGTTTACGAGATATTGCAATTTGCTAACAAAAATGTCAAATGGCGATATTTGTCAAACGGTACATCGTAGGCAATTTTTCGTTTTTTTATAAACAAAAAAAAAATTTAGACATAAAATCGGTCACAGCATTATTGTGATCTTCAATTAAAATCAATATTATCAAGGTTTGAAAATAAATAACCAAAATTGACTAAAATAAACTTCTTGCACACTTTTTTTAAAACAAAAACAAAATTTTTCAGAATTCATTCTATTTACCTAGTTTTATTGACAACACAGAGGGAAAAATTGATTAAAAGTACATAAAAAAGTCGTTACAATTTTTGCTTATTTTCGAATTTTAAGAAACATTTGTAACTTGTGATGTTAAATTAATTTAGTAGAAAGAACACATTACGTATCACTTTAAGGTTGTTGTTGGACGGGTGTCCAAAAAATGTGTAGGTTACCTATTATTAGTAAGCGTAATGCCATTATGATTATATAATAATGGCATTACGCTTACTAATAATAGGTAAAGGTTGGTTGCTTTCGTTTGGGTTATTTTTGTTGGTCACGTTCGTTTGAGTTGGTTTGGGTGTCGTTGTATTTCCTCATTACCTTGCTTCATTACTTTTACAATGGAAATTCTATCTCAGCAACAGAAGATTG
>CAKNYM010051810.1:12485-46865 GCA_932195095.1 Andricus curvator | reverse complement strand
TATTTTTTGAGATATTTCGTTGTCTCAAGTTAAAAAAAACACCCTGTATACATATATAACAAAAAAGGGTTCAACAACCACCGCAGGGTCCCACTGGGATCAACTGCCATTTGAAAATGACACTGGCTCCCAGTAGAAACGCGGTCAATCACACTTATGGCCACGTCTCACGACCGTGAGATGGGAGGCACGATCAAATTACGACGACAGGCCGGCGAAACCCTCGTGTGTCTTCAGGACACGAAGCGACCCAAGGATGACAGCTTTCTGAATCCATCTCGCAAGGGCCTTAGGCTTATTTTTGGCACGCGGGTATGGCTTTAAGGTTACGAACCAGTGATAGTTTCGCACCTCCGAGAGCACCGATCACAAGGACAATTACTTTAACCGAATATTTTGGATACAGTCGTTGCAGCAACAGTCGTTAAGGTCTTGATATCTCTCCTCCTTTTGCTTCTCCTTGGCAGTGATGTTTGCTGTCGGCCGGAGCCGAAAATTCGATCACGAATATAGTTCGTTTCTCGAAGTCTTGGAGAAAAATGTCAGGCCTCGAGTGCGCAACGGAGACTGCTGCCCGAAAATCGTAGTTCCAGAAAATTTGGCACTTCTCGTTTTGGACAATTGACTCTATCTTCCTTGGAGCATTCGGCAGGGCAGGGTCGCGGACAACACCGTAAGAGTGACAAAGATGGTAATAAGGCACTCTAAGGGCTGCATTATGTCTGTAGATATCCGTCGTTCCCGCGTGGGTGGGACACCCAGGTAGTATGTGTTCTAGGTACTCAGCGTGTGCATGACACGCTCGGCACCTATCACTGGGAACTTCTTGACATAAAATGCGGTCACGGTATGCTAAGGTGGAAATGACACCGTCCTGGCATGCGAAAATAAAACCCTCTGTACCTGAATTAAGCCCTGATGATCTGAGGAAAGCAAAAGTTTGCTCCTTCGACAAGGTCTGCTTTTCTACATCTCTGGGTAAGTTTCCGTGCATTTTCTTGTCGAGTAGCTGTTCGCGGAAATTTTTTACCTCTGCTTTCTTTACTTCTGCTTTCAGAAGTGAAGCATCTAGATGGAGTATTGCACTTTCCTCACTTCTGATGTTAAAATTCAGGACAAGGGTCTCGGCCGCTTGCTCCGCGGCTTTGTAAAGGAATGCTCCTTCGCCAATCATCTCGTGGTTCCTGACCATTTTTAGGAGAGGATATCTGCAATTTGCAACGACGTAAGCTGTACTTAGAACAATTCGGTTATGAAGACACTGGAGATTCAGAAGTCCGCGTCCGCCTTGACGGCGTGAAATCTATAATGGCGGAACTGACGAATTGATATGAAAGCTTTTATGCATAAGCATTATCTTACGTGTGGTGATATCAAGGGACTTAAGCTCGTTCTTCGTTCATTGAACCACCCCAAACGAGTAGAGTAGAACCGGGACGGCAAGCGTGTTAGTCGCAGATACCTTGTTCAACGCCGACAGATTGGAAGACCAAATCCGTCGAAGAAGATGCTTGTATCTGCTTCGTAGAAACACCTTCACTGATGTTACGTCCTGAATGCAGCTTTGAGGCACGCCCAGGTATGTCTAGGTCTCTCTCGTCTTAAGATGTCTAATAACACTTATATCCACAAGCTCAGGGTCCTTGGGAACGCCAGTAATCTTTCCTTTCTTCAGATGAATTTTGGCACACTTGTCCAATCCAAAGTTCATACCAATCTCTTCTGTGTACTTTTCGACGATATTTATAGCAGTTTGAAGTTTGCTTTCACCAGAGGCATAGATCTTCAGGTAATCCACATAAAATACATAAGTGACCTTATGCTCGCGATAATTAGTTTTGTCACACAGGTATCGAGAAGAATTTCCTGGTGCGTAGGAGTATAGTGCGTTCTAACACCAGCCACTGCGAAATGGGCGTTTCCGACTTTAAATATGAGGTGAATATGCAGGTCAAATGTTATTGTGTAAAAGTAACCTTCTTCCACCAGATGTTTTTGATACAATCTGGTCCTGCAGTGGAAAAGTTCTTCGTTCCTCTAAGTGCTTTTTTTACCTCTTCGGCAGTGACTGACGGACATTCCTCCTTAGATGTTATGAGGTTGTCGCAAAACTCCTTGAGGCGGATGATATTATCAGTATCTTCTTTCAACTCCAGTGTTTTCAGGATCTTGAATACCTCTCTCCAAAAAGTCTCTACCTCGTTGGGCTTGGATGGATTTTGACAGAAACAGGGTGATCACTGAAGAGGCGCAATGGGTCAGCGAGAAACTATTGATTCTCCCTGATCAATCTCTCCCTCTTCTGTGTTCTCCTGCTTGCGTCAGATAACACCCGTATTTTGTCAGCAACATGCTGCTTGATTGTCAGCAGCTTTGACTTGTTCAGTGTGTGATTCAAGATCCTTAGTTCTAGGGCGAACTTTCCAACCCGTTTCGAGAACGGTTTACCAGATGTTATGTAGTCAATCACACATTGAACACGGGACGCATTCTGTCTTGTCCATCCAATCTTCTTGTTCAGTTAATGCAAGCGTGTTTTGGTCTTTCGATCTATCATCGATTTTAGCCTTCGATTTCAATCAGTCAAAGCTCTCGCAGCACCATAAACTGAGCAATTGATGGTCCAGAGGTCGGACTCTTGCGAGATATCCTCACGAAGGGAGGCATCCATTTCAGCCAGATCTTGAGGCTTAGTAGGAACCTGCATGGCAATGTTCCTCCTTGTCCTGAAATCGTTATCATCTCTCAGAAAGTTCCTGCTTTCTGCGGTTGGTCTTAATGTCGCTTCCTCATCTTCGTCTGCAGCTTGTTCAAGCAGCGGTTGGGGAAGCGCTCCGCGTACATATCCCTTTTTCAAGAGGTAGGCACGTTGATTTCGCAAAGACTGATGCAAAACGTGCTGAAGCTCTGGGTGTTTCTGGCACCACACATTGTGCATACGCGCCATAAAGCTACTGTGAGCAGGTATAATGCTGGCATCGTAGCAGTCTAGCAAGTCATCCTTGACTTGATTCGTCCACACAATGTGGACGTTTCGCCGGTTCGTCGTCGTGTTTCCATCTAAATTATTTTCAGCACCCCGAACTCTACACTGTAAGAAAAAGTCTATTAACAGTAAAATTACGTTCCTTTCAGAATGCGTCCTTTGAAATTAAGCCGATTTCTTTTGTCAATCAATAGAATCGTTTCACTGTTGAAAGACTTATCCGTTAAATGCAAAACGGAAGTGGTTTTACTGATGAACGATTTCTTTTGACTTTGAAAAGAATTCCTTTAACTATTAAAGGATTCCATTTGTTGGCTAGCGGAAAAAGTACGCCTGCGCATGAGTGAATATCATTTAGATTGTGACGGGAAAACTTTGCAAGGTACGCATACTGAAAAAACAATTTTTGATCCGCATAAACTCACTTTTCATTGCTTTTTACGCGTTTGACAATCGAAGTATAAATTATTTTTTTATTGCTTTTGACACTCGAAAGTTCGTAAGGGGTTCTTTGTAAAATTATTGTGTAAAGCGTCCTTAGATTTCATTAAATGTTATGGTTTTTATCCAAAATGTAGATAGACTTCAAAATCGCAAGTTCTTAATGTACATTCAATGAAACCTCAAAAATTTTCTCTCTTGCATAAAAGCAAGGGATAAAATAATTATTGCAAGCCCCCAAACAATAAAATAAGACTTTAATCAAAAGCGAGAAAACCTACAGTTTTTCAATTAATTAAAAAAAAAACTGTAGCAAAAAGACCCCGCACCAAATACATTGAAAAAAGGTATCGGTGGATTTTTCTGAATTTTGGATATGTTGTAGATCGTGACATCCCCGCTAAAAAGTTCTGATGCCAAAAAGTCGGAAGATGGACAGTTTTTCGTTCGTATCGCATCAAAGGTCGTTTTTCGTGCACGCTAGAGTAGACGTACCGAAACTCGAAGACTGGCGCTACACTCGGAGATCATGTCCAACACAGTGCCACATTGATATTTTGTACTTTAGGACTCCTGATCGATAATATACATGTCTGAAGGTCGAGAGAAACATACTTTTTCGTTGGTGCTATGTCCAAAGTTGCTTTTCGTGCATACTAAAGGAGACATACCGACACTCGGTGCCGGTTTGGCGCCACGCTGAGGGATCATGCCCAACTCGTTGCCTCATTAATATTTTGTAGTTTGGGACCCCCTGATCGATAATATACGTGTCTGAAAGTCGAGAGAAGAATACTTTTTCGTTAGTGTTGCGTTCAAAGTCGCTTTTCTTGCAATCTAAAAGAGATATACGAACACTGGTGGACTGTTTCGCGTCACAATCAGGGATTGCCCAACTCAGTGCCTCATTGATATTTTGTAGTTTGGGACCCCCTGATCGATAATATACGTGTCTGAAGGTCGAGAGAAGAATACTTTTTCGTTGGTCTTGCGTCCAAAGTCGCTTTTCTTGCATTCTAAAAGATCATGCCCAACTCGGTGCCTCACTGATATTTTGTACATTAGGACCCCCTGATCGATAATATGCGAGTCTGAAGGTCGAGAGAAGGATACTTTTTCGTTGATGCTACCTCCAAAGTCACTTTTTATGTATGCTAACAGAGATATACCGACACTAGAGGACTGTTTGGCGTCAAGCTGAGGGATCATCCGCCAACTCTGTGCCTCATTGATATTTTGCAGTTTGGGACCCCCTGATCGATAATATACGTGTCTGAAGGTCGAGAGAAGAAGAAAAAATCTTTGGATTTTTTTGAGATAAATGCGTCGATATTCTTTGTGAGAATGTCCTGAATTGATGATGCTGGCAGGCGCTTCAAGTTCTCCGGATGCTGGTCTTCCGTTTCCAAAGCTTTCCTCATTAAATTTTTCTTTTCTGGCACTAGTTCATCGTCAAAAAAGGCTAACGCTGCTGCTTGTGGAGTTCAGTACCACAAGTAGTTTTTCATTTTGTTTAAGAGGGTTTCAGAAACTTCCCTATCTTCTTCGGCATAGAGCTGCAAGTCTTTTATTAATTGCAGATCCTGAACTGGGGCTTTGTCTGCTCGTGGAGCTTTAACCCAATACTTGATGTAAATTAATACCAGGAAAACGCAAATCTTCCTACAAGCAGATTCTTCCGCTGGAGAAATAAGGTATTCCTTCCGCAGCAGGAATATTTTCAGGCAGTAAATGGCTTTTGCCATCCACCTTGCCTGATGCATAGCACCTGGACGACGAGAAAAAATACCACGCTTTGGGATGCCGCCCAAACATATTACCGCCAGCTCAAGGATCTCCCTGTAGTCCTCCCGGCAGTAATCGTCATTCAGTTTCTCCATGAGAAAGACCAGGATATTTTCTTCCTTATTCTTTAGGGCTTTTTTTACATATGGGTCGTTGATTCCAGGTTCGTAGTTCTGGGCATTTAAACTGGCCCACTCATCCTTAAATTTTTTGAAGAATGGAACGGATGGACCTTTTGTTTTCCCAAACTTCACTTCAAATGCACTCTTCAGGAGAATCTCTGGAATATGATGTCTGCACATGAAATATAAAAGATGCCTTCCAATTTTCTCTTCCAGCAAAGTACAGGCACCGTTTCGCACATCAGTGTTAGCTGCTTCCGTATCGCAGCAAATTCCTTGTGTAAGGTCAGTAAAACCCAATTCCTGAAGGAATTCAAAAACAGCTTCAGCTTCTTCCTGTCCTGATCCAGTCTCAAGCTCTGGAACTCCCAGCAGAATTTCGTTGTCTTCAGCAGTAACAATTACGGGCAATCGATCAACCTTTCCTTGTCCTGTTAGAGATGGAAGTAATTTTCCGTCCCAGTGCACTATAAATGCTTTGTCCGTAACTTTTCCGTACTTTTGTCGGATGGTTTTGGCGTACTGAGCGCGAGATTCTTCTCGAAACCTGCGAATTGAAGATCGACTGACAACACTATTAGGATCGATGCCGAAAGATTCGCAGGCAGCCACTAAAATACGTGTGACTTGTCTGTCACTTACTTTAGCAGTCTAGAGCTGAGGCAAGCTTTAGTGACATAATATTTTTCTTTGCTTTGGATGACGTCTCTTCTGCATCTGAATCTGAATTTATACAAGAAGTAAAAGATTGATCTACAGACATGCGTGCTGCGAAATCAGGGTCTGCTGCATATTCATCTTTAGCCACCTGTCGTCTCTCTTCCAGCGAAGCACTGCTAGAACTGGATGACTGCTGCATTTCCGAAATATGAACTGAAATTAAGAAAATATAAATTTTAAATTACTGGCAGACATAATGAGTAAATAACTTACACCGATTTAAGGAACCAATTAAAAGTACAGTTAATTTAGACTTGCTTGCAGTGTATTTTGTTAAGAAATCTGGAGAAAGGATATTTTCAATTATTTTTCAATCAAGGGTCAGTATTCTCGAAATAACAGGTTTTTAAAATAAGTACTTATAAAAAATTCTTATTACTAGTTTATTTAGTTCACCATTTTCGACCAAAGAGATAAATTTTCTACTAAAATTATGAATCTTCAACGCAAAAAATGAATTTTCCAGAAAGTAGTTCAATTTTCAACTAAGGCGTTGAATTTGCGACCTATAAATATAAAATTTTAATCAAAAATATAATCGTTGATATTTGAAAAAAAAAGATTTTTTTTATAATATAAACAATTATATTTTTGAACCAGACACCCCAAATACAATTCTAAAAATTTCTGAAGAATTAAAATAGGGGAAAAAGTACCAAAAAAGTTCAATTTCATTTTTTTTTTTTTTAGAATTTCCACAAGTTCTCGAGTGATTTGTCACAAGAAAGGACTGCTGAAATAGTATTGAAGGGTTAAGTATTCAAGCGGACTTTTTTCGTATAGAAGTCGTGGAAAAGTGTTACTTCATTTTATGGTAATTCTTAGAAGGTCTTATCAATTTTTGGGACAAAGTTTCCAGGAAGCTTCAATTTTATTTCATTTGTTTGTTATTTTTACACGGGCTTATGGGATTTATGATCCAAAAAATAGTACTGAAATAGTAGTCCTTAAGGTGGCCCTCATTTTTCACTTCTCGAATTTATCTGCTCTCACCCCCCCCCCCCCCCCCCAGTTTTGTTCGAATGCCCCAAAAAAAATGTCGCTCAAATTGGAGCAAAATCGGTTAATATTTAGGGGTGGCGCAAAGACCATGAAGTTTCCCATTGATTTAACATGGGAAAAAGTCAGCTTTGAGGCTCTTCACTTGGGGTGATCGCTAGAGAGATTGATCAGCAACCTGGGTCGGAGCAGTGTTGCGGAGTAAACGTGTCATTTAAATAAATAACACGAGAATTCCAGATCAATCTAAAATATATATACCTAACACTTATATACCTATCCACCTCATACATATATTCCCACCTACCTTATACCTATATACCCATATGCAAACTACTATTCTCCAACCGAGCAAGTCACGCCTACCCCGAAAGGGAAATGGCTTAATGGTATAATAATAACATTTAAACCCGATAGTATGTTACAAATAATTCCGTGTTCCAGTATATTGTTCAGAATTCGTCAGAGAATAAGAATCAATCATAAATTTGTAGGTTGAATAATTTTAAGCCACTCTTATGGTTCCCCAAAGAAAACCCCATAAGTGACAAATGTGAATTTTACGTAATATTGCGGTTTATTGAAGCTTTTTGAAAGTTAAAAAAAATAATCATTAATCGGTAATTTATGAATACCCAGTCATTTTTTAACTAATATTCAATTGTTTAAACAATATTAATTTGTTGAAACATTCGAGAGTATTCTCAAAAAGCAAAGTAGAACATAAAAATATCTCAATCTGACGAAAAATAGCAAAAATAGAATATGTTAACGAGAAAACTGCTTGAACAATTTAAATTCGTTCAAACATCCACGAGTATTCATAATAAACATATTAGTACTTGAAAATATTAAAATTTGTTGAAAATTTAGTGAGATAAAATGTTTCTCCTGCTTTTTTTTAGGTAAAATATATACTTGAACAAATACGCATTATTTAAATAATTGTAAAATTATTTGAACAAATTATTTTGTTGTTATCATTGATTAAATAACTCATAAAGTCTAGAAAATACGTTCATTTCGCGAGTTAACTGAACAAACAAATCTTTAAACAAATTAATATTGTTTAACCAATTTAATATTAGTTAAAAAATGACTGGGTATTCATAAATTACCGATTAATGATTATTTTTTTTTACTTTCAAAAACCGTCAATAAACCGCAATATTACGTAAAATTCACATTTATCACTTATGGGGTTTTCTTTGGGGAACCATAAGAGTGGCTTAAAATTATTCAACCCCAAAATTTATGATTGATTCTTATTCTCTGATGAGTTCTGAACAATATACTGAAACACGGAATTATTTTTAACATATTATCTCGTGTAAATATTAGATTTACAAAAAGCTGACTTTTTCCCATGTTAAATCAATGGGAAACTTCATGGTCTTTGCGCGACCACTAAATATTAACAGATTTTGTTCAAATTTGGAGCAGATTTTTTTTTTCGACATTCGAACAAAACTGGGGGGTGAGAGCAGAGAAATTCGAAAAAAAGATCAACCAAGTACAAATTAAAACCACCCTAGTAGTCCTATTTTACCAGTGACCGAATCCATTTCTAATCAGGCAGGTTCTACACTTTAAGTTGCAGAATCTCTCGGGAACAGAATACGTATTTGAATGTTTTGCTTTTCAAAAAAATGCCAATATTTTCTTGAAACGTATATAACTTTGGACCTATGTAATTGAGATATTTAAGATTCTTTTCAGATTCTGGTAGAGCTTATTCCCTTCTTTCAGAACTCGCAAGAAAATTATGAAAATGTTCAGAATGACAAAATGGCGGCGGTGTTTCTGAAAATAATAATAGTCGATTTTCTCAAAAAACGCACATTTATATTTCTTGTCAATTTTTTGTTAAATTTGTACTATCATAGGGAAAATACCATGCGAGTATCATGCGGGCTAAATAACTTTTGCGGACAATAGAATTTTTTTCATAAAATAGAATTTTCGCATTTTTTTACAATTTACAACGGATACAAAAAATGTGAAGGAAATAGTTTCCGCAGGTTAAAAAGTTGTACAAAAATTTCTACTCATTCATGATATCTTGCACTATCTCCGAGGAAAATAAAAAATTCAATTTTCACCAAGAAAAAAATTCCCTTGGCCACAGAAATAGTTTAGCCCGCATAAACGTTAGGGAATATCTGTTTTATATAAACAAAAAGTTGTAAAAAATATTTAAAAAATAAATAAAATGGTGGAGTTCGCCCACTTTCACAGAAATTGCCCATATGTTTCTAGTGCTCTAAGTTCTTTTTCAGATTTTATATATAAATGGACAATTTAAATTCGAAAAATGTCTTCAATAATTTTTTCTATGATTCTGTGATAGTTTAATGTCTCTATGCAAATTTAGATTCACAATAATGGGTAAAACTCTAGAAATAAATTTTCACGAAAAAGATTCTGCGACTTCAAGTGTAGAACCGGCCTGATTAGAAATGGATTCGGTCCAGTAATCTTTATAGAAACATAAATCCCATAAGAACTTATAAACATTTTGAAATGAATAAATGTAATGGAACTTTCGTGATACTTTTATCCATGTTTGGAATGACTTCAAATTTCAAGAAAAGTTAGTGCTTTACTAACTGGTATTTGCTAGAATATTTTCAATTTCAGAATAAAACTTATTTTCAAATAATGATTAAATAACCTACCTGCATGTTGTTGTTCTTCATGAACTCGTCTACGTATGACCTCCTCTTCAATACGCTTCTCCCGTTTTTCGATTTTCTCTTGTAAAGATTGATCAACCTCAGCCATGTATCCTTTACGTCCCTTTTCTCTTTGAAGTATCAGAAATTTCTTATCCTCTTCAAAAACATCAGTGCGAGAAAGAACGTCTGATGAAGCTATATCAAACAATTCACTTAGCAACTGTTTGAAATCGTTCTCATTCCTCACTTGCGTTTCTGACTGACGACTTGAACCCTTTTGAAGATTTCGCCATTTCCCAAATAGATCTTTTATCTTTGTTAAACAGTGTTGGTCTTTTCGCACAGGTAAGCGTGCTTTTGTCCAAAAACTTTTTACTTCGTTCAACACTAAAACAGCACTCTCTTGTACACTGACTTTCAAATGACGATGGTTATATAAGAAAACCCGAAGTACTTGCAAATTTGATGGTAACCTACTTCCGGTAATTTCCTGATCCATAAAATCAATTATATAGATATTTTCACGCAATCTGCGTTCGATATCTAATCCTGCATCGATATCTAATCCTGCAGCGATAGCTATCCACGCCAGATGTCTGCAGTCGAACTCAAAGAGGGAAACTGACTCCAAATCTCGATAGATTGTGAAAATCCTTTACAATTCAATGCAATGTTTCCGGAACTCAGGTATATACCCATTACTCAGGTATAACATGCAACGGGTGCAAAAACAGGTTTTCAGACAATTGCTGCATTTCTGACACCTCACTAAAGTCTCTCAGTAACTTATTCAAGGGAAAGTTGTATTCATATGATCCGTGTGGAAAATTTGAAGCGTATTTTAAATATCTGTTTTATTTCAGAATACTAAATTATCAGAATATATATTCACAAAAAGGAAAGAGATTATTTAACATATAGTTTTCTCTAATGTTTATTTATCAATTGTTAGTAATTAAGCAGGCGGAGCAAAATGAAAGATTTTAGAAAAAAACCGCCACTTTCTAGCACTTATCTGAGAAAAGATAGTTATAAACAATATTAAATTGTTTAAACAACTTGTCTGTTAACTTTAATTAATTATTACCTCACTAAGTGAAAAAAGGACAGAAAGGTAAAAATTGCCGTAAAACCGCAACTATCAGGCGCAATCGGTATAGATGAAGATAGTCATAAACAATAATAATTTGTTTAAACGATTATTTTTGCTAAATCCAATTAATTATCAAGTCACGCCTAATAAAAAATAAACAAACAGTTGAAAACTTCAGAAAAAACCGCAACATTCTACCGATTAAGCAAAGAGAATATTATCAACAATGATAATAAATTGTTTAAACAATTATTTTATTAACTTGAATTCATTATTACTTCACGCCAAATGAAAATTAAACAAAAAGCCAGAAATTTCAAAAAAAAAACCGCATCTTTCTAGCATTATTCAATTATAATATTATTAATAATTATAATAAATTGTTTAAACCATTATTTTGTTAACTTGAATGTATTATTACTTCACTACAGATGAAAATTGGACAAAAAGCCAGAAATTAAAAAAAAATCCGCATCTTTCTAGCATTATTCAAATATAATATTATTAATAATTATGATAAATTGTTTAAACAATCACTATTGTTAACTTGAATTTATTATTACTTCACTACAGATGAAAATTGGACAAAAAGCCAGAAATTTAAAAAAAATCCGCATCTTTCTAGCATTATTCAAATATAATATTATTAATAATTATTATTAATTAGAAACAATTCGCAATAAAAAAACCGCAAAAAAATCATAATTAGCGCCAAAAACTCGCAAAACCCATTTTTGCACTTATGGGGTTTCTTTGGGACCCTATAGAACAGACTTATGGGGGTGATATTTGAAAAGTGATATTTTATTCGTATTCTATGGCTAATTGTGAAGAGAAATGTTGAGTTTCAACTCGATTGAGATAATATTGAGGATTCTGAATAAGGTTTACAAAAACGTCTTTTTTCTTATGGGAAATACATGTTAAACTTCATGGGGCTTGCGCCACCCCTAAATATCATTTTTTTTCAAAATAAAAAAAATGGATTTATTTTTGGATGGATTCGAACAAATTTGGGGTTTCAAACAAAAAATTTTTGGACCACCCTATGATCATTCATAGCTAAGCATCGCACACTGTCATATCCGATATTGAAGCAAGAGTGAACCGATGCAAGAAAATTTCATGCCGGCGTTTGAACATTTATATGCATTTCGCAGAATTAACAGGGCCAACAGCCATACCACGCTGAAAAACCCAGTTCTCGTCAGATCACTGAAGTTAAGCAGCGTTGGGCGCGGTTAGCACTTGGATGGGTGACCATTCGAGAAAACTGAGTGCTGTTGGCACATCGTGGGTGTGGTGAGCCCACACTTGTAGTTATTTACTACAAGTTATCAACCTAGAAACACTACCCGAATCGGGTAGTGTCACGCCTACCCCGAAAGGGAAATGGCTTAATGGTATACAACGTGTAAAAGATATTTTTTGTATGATATTGTCTTGTAAAAATTGGAAACACGATGTCAATTTGTGTGGAATGTAATTTTGTTGCAAACAATTCAAGGCATTTGACACAAAATTTCGAAATTGATCATAATTATTTGCCAGCTCACATTTATGCATGCTCATGTAAGCGAATTTTTTCTGCTACAAGATCATTTGTTGGCCATTTACATAAATGTCAGGAAAAAGATGCGGGATTTTCAAAATCAGCAGAAAGCATAGAGTCTTCTTCGCGTGATTTCACAGTCCACGAGCTTCCTTTTAAAAACCCCAGGAACGAAAGTCAAAGTAATGAAATGATTACCAATTTTTTGCGAGAAAGAAGTGAAGAGAAGGCCATTTTGAAATTTGGAAAAATAACAGAAAAAAAGTTGACGCTTTTGTAAACAAGTTCAACAGTTCTCAATCACTGCCCCATTCAGTTGTACAAAATGTCGTTGAGGGATTTGGAGAATTTTTCAAAAAAGATCTGAATTCTTTAGAAAACGCGATCGTTCTCATTACAGGTTGCGACGATGACAAAAAAAAATCCATCAACTTCTTGATACTTTTCCGAACTCATTGAATGATTTAAAAACTCGAAATTTGAGGAGAAGGAATTTAGAAGAAAAAATTTGTATAGTCCACCACAAGAGATTTCGATAGACGATGGAGAAAAGCTAGACAATGCTTCAAGTATAGGCCAATACATTCCGACAAAGCTTGTGTTGAAAAAGTTCCTAGAAACAACGGAAAATTTAGAAAAACTCCAAACGTTTATGAGTGGTTTAGAGAACGATGATCCTCGAATGCTACGACACTTTTGCCAAGGTACTTTGTGGAAAGAAATTAAGACGAAATTCCCCGATAAGTACCTGCTTCCTCTATTTTTGTATTTCGATGATTTTTCTGTAGGAAATATCGTGGGTTCGCACATATCATCGAATAAAATTGGTGCTGTGTATTACTGTGTGCCAAGATTCATCTGAAGAAAGGTAAGATTATTGGCGTTCCCAATGACCCTGAGTTTGTGGATATAAGTGTTATTAGACATCTCGACATTGGAGTGACATATACACACCTGGGCCTCAAAGCCACATTCAGGACGTATCAGTGAAGGAGTCTCTCCGAAACAGATAGAAGCGTTGAAAAAGGTATCTGCGTCTAACATGCTTGCCATCCCGGTTCTACTCCACTCGTTTGGGGTGTATTAATGGAAGAACAACGAGCTTACGGCCCTTGATATCGCCACACGTAAGATCATGCATATGCATAAGAGCTTGCATATCAATTCGTCCGTTCCGCGATTATACATCTCACGCCGTCAAGGCGGACTTCTGAAATCTCCAATGTCTTCATAACCGAATTGTTCAAAGTACAGCTTACATCGTTGCAAATGACAGAGAGACTCTTCTAAAAATGGTCAGGAAACACGAGATGATTGGCAAAGGAACGTTTCTTTACAAAGCCGCGGAGCAGGCGGCCGAGACACTTCTAAAAGCCGAAGTAGAGAAAGCAGAGGTAAAAAGTTTCCGCGAACAGCTACTCGGCAGGAAAATGCACGGAAACTTTCCCAGAGATGTAGAAAAACAGACCTTGTCTAAGGAGGAAACTTTTGTTTTCCTCAGATCATCAGGGCTTAATTCAGGTACAGAGGGTTTCATTTTCGCATGCGCGGACGGTGTCATTTCCACCTTAGTACACCGTGACCGCATTTTATATCAAAAAGTTCCCAGCAATAGGTTCAGAGCATGTTATACACACGCTGAGTACCTAGCACACATACTATCCGGGTGTCCCACTCACGTGGGAACGACGTATCTCTACCGACATAATGCGGCCCTAAGAGTGCTTTATTACCATCTTTGTCGCTCTTACGGTGTTGGTCGCCAGGGCCGTTCCTACACAGGGTGCAATGTGTGCGTTGCACACGGGCGGCCAGGTAAATGTCTTGTTAGGGGGCGGCCGGCCCGGCCGACGCTAGATTTGTTTTTTGCCCTATTTAGAAAATCTGGAAGGTGCATGCTTATATACGTTTGGCTGATTCCTAATCTCACCTAAACAGCAATTTCGACCAAGTGAAGGTAGAGTAGGCGTAAATTTGATGACTTTTTTGCCCTACTATTAATTTTCTATACAGCTTTCCAGCGTGAGGAAAACCAGAAGGTGCTTAGTGCTTACCTGCCCCTACCTAATTCCTAATCATACATGAAGCACTTATGATTAGGTTTGTCAGAAAATCTCAAATGAAACTGAAGCAAGTTAGTTTTCAGTATACAGGTATTCGTCATCCTGTAAAGACAGTGCAAGTTCTAAGTGGTGTTTTCTTTCATACATAAAGTTGGAGGCAAGTTTTAAAAAGTGTTCAGGAAAGTCAGCACATAGATTAATTAGGTACGTATGTATTAAACTTATCATATTTATATTTTTACTTAGAAAGAGATTATAATTTTATTTTATTGTTCACGGAGAAAAAGAGACAGTTTATCCTGCTAATCTTATAGAATATGGTGACAGCATGTATTTTTTTGTCTTTTTTACAGAGAATCCTGTGAGAAGTGCAGAATGTTCTAACTAAACGATTTACCGAAAATTATTATAATATTCACAACAACAAAAAACTATGCTGTCTTTACTTATATCCGTAAATTTGTAAAGTACAATTTTAGTACAGGACCCCTGTAGCAGTATTAGGGGTATACAAAAAATACGGCTTCTCTTTTGGATACGTTGGGGGGGGGGGGTGTCTCTCGGTTATTTTAAGCTAAGAAAGAAGAAAATCGTGCTACGCGTTTTTGAGAAAAACAATTTCTTTATTTTCAACGATTAAAATTCCATTTATCTAAATAACGACGCGAAAGATGAATAGCAGTTCATGGTTCAAAATTGTTCTTCTTCCTGAAATCTATTATAAATTTATACCCTTACTAGTTGTTTGTTTTGTGTATTTATACCAATTTTTCCATAAAAATAAAATATGTAAATCGATCAACATGTACTAAAATAGCATGTATTTTAACTAACTTCAGCATTTTATTTTTGTTAATGTTTATTTTTAGTTCAATATCAATGTAAAGAACATATTCTATTAGAATATTAAGGTTCCTGAACTACAAAGTGAAGCAAAATTGTGTTTTATTTCTAAAATTGAAGAAACCTAATTTTTAAGGAGTAAAAATCTCATTATTCTCGAAACGCCGGAAAATATGAATGGTAGTTCATAACTTAAAATATTCAAAATTGTTCTACTTCCCGAAATCTAAAAGTATACCCTTACCAGATATTTATCTTGTGTGTTTTAACCAATTTTTCCAACAAAATAGAAAGAGTCGATACAAATAGACTAAAATAGCATTTACTTACCATTGTTACTGAACTAGAAACAAATGTTTTCAAAAACAAAATGTTGAAGTTCGTTAAACTAAATTCTATTTTAGTCGATTTTTATCTACTTTTTCTATTTTTGGTAAATTGGATAAAATAAATAGAACGAAAATCTAGTAAGAGTAATTTTTTATAGATTTGAAAAAAAGAAACAATTTTTAACTATGAGCTGCTATTCATATTTTCCGTCGTTGTCGACAGAAATGAGATTTTTAATCGTTGAAAATGAAAAAATAATTTTTCTCAAAAATGTGTCGTACGATTTTTTTTATTCTTGGCTTAAGATAACCGAGGGGCAATCTCGAAATACGTACAAAAGTGAAATTGTTTTTATTCATTTGAAGTTGAAAATGAACCATATGTTGAAGAAAAAATAAATCGGATAATATTCAGAGTTCGCTCATCGCGAATTTGTCTGTGTTTACAGAAAAATGATTTTTTTCGAAAACGGCAGATCATAATGCAAAATATTAAATAATAAAAATATATACAAGATTAGGGTGTCTTTGATACACATTTAAAATGTGTATAGGTTCTTAAACGGCGATACCACGCTGAAAACACCAGTTCTCGTAAGATCACTGAAGTTAAGCATTGTTGGGCGCGGTTAGTACTTGGATGGGTGACCTTTCAAGGAATACGGCGTTGCTGTTGGCCCGTCGTGGGTGTGGTGGGCCCACATTGGTAGTAAATATCCACCTAGAAACACTATCCGTATCGGGTAGTGAGGCAATGAACTTTCGAGTTCGAACTGCTGATCAATGTATGTATGTATGTATAGGTTCTTAAAAAGAATTCACATAAACATGTAACATTACTATTTTTGAAAAATTAATTTATAATTAAGAATTTTTAAGGAAAACTATTTATATTTTAAAATATTAACCGACTATCTGCGAAATATTAAAGATAATCTGATGAGGGAATCGGTATGATTCCGAAACGTCATTTTTGTGTACAATAATTTTAATAAATGGTCTGGAAGAAGTCGATTAAATAAGGTTTTTCCTTAAAAATTCTAAATTGTTATTCCCAGACGTTAAATCAAGAATATTTACATCACGAAAATTCTTTACATAATTTATAATTGTTGTTTTCTTAAGAACATAAAAATAATTCAAATGTATGTTGAAGACCTCTTATAGAAAGAGGAATAGACGATAAGTAACGGTTCATATTATAAACGATTCAGTTTTCCTTACACGTGGTTCATTTTTAACCCAAAATGAACAAAAAGTAGAAAATTTAAGTAGATTTAATGATATAGCAGTGCTTCACAAAGCTATATGTTTAGCTAAAAATATTGTAACCTCAATTTCGTATGTTCCGTTGTTCGGAGAAGAAAATCCAAGCATGCCAAATACGAATGCGTTCCCAGGAAAAAAGAAACGATTGAACTGGAGCGCCTTGAAATGTGTATCTTAAAATTCCAGATTGAGAAAGTTGCATTTCAATTGTTTTTTTGACTCTTTGAATTGGTCAGCTATTAAATTTGCAAAGCAACATTCGGAGATGTAATCGTTCTATCGTTTTAAGACATTCTGAATAGGAGAACATAACCTCAAAAAACTAACTTAAGTTCAATGTGTGATTCACGATTCACAGAAGAAACGCATGAATCGTTTCAAGTTCTCAATGAAATGGAGCTTGAAGGATGTCAAACTGAATGGTAAAGTGCACATTCACTTTAACAGAAACGAATCTGCATCATACAATTGATGATTGATGAAGTCCGATGAATTGTATAATTCAGATTGCGCTCTTCATTATTGAATTGTAGTGGATCAGAATTGGGTGCGAGTAAATTTGAATAGTGAAGTGCAGATTGGTTAGGAACTTAAATGAATTGGATTTTAAAGATTCAACAATGTACATCATAAGAAAACTATTTTATAAATATTTAAAATAAATAAAATATATTTAAATAATTTAATATAAATATTTAATTTAAAATATTTAAATTGTAATAAAATGTACATACATATGTTAGTGAAATGCAAGTTTATGTAAATAGTAAATTTTTCAATAAATTATAATAAATTAAATAAATCTCTGAGAATAAAATATTTGTGATTATAACAAAGTATAAATATATGTATACTGTAGCTTACATCTGTGCAAATTTTCAATTAAAAAATTAATAAACCACTTTAATTATATAAAAGGCGGAAATTGTATTTAAAAAAGTAGCATTTGTAAAGGGGTATTTTTTTAAATATAGGTAAATAAACCTTTGTAAGATCAAAAATACTTAATTTTTATTTTCAATAAGTCACAAAGAGTCATGCACCATTAGCCAAATTCTATGACATTCGGAGGTTTACAAACGAACGTTTTGTCTTCAAATTCTAATAAAATAATTTTAGAAGAGACATTTTTAAAAGGTACAATCATTTTTTTATTCAATCCCGTTACTTTCCAAATGTGCGGCATTCCTATGCTTCCCACAATCATTTTTTCAACTTCAAGGATCCACACTTGCAAATAGCAATATCCTTCTTTTGGAATATCTAAAATTTCCAAAATTTGCGCAATAGATCCGCATTTTAGCTGAACGATCGTGTCGTTGTGTTTGGTTCCACGTTTATATTGTACACTGTGATACGTTTGTTTTTCAAAAATGCATTTTTGAAATATCTGTGCACCAGCAGTGTCTTTCTCAACAGAGATTTCAGAGGCTCCAAAAAACGCAATACCATTTTTCACTTTCGTAGAAATTGTGAACTTTTTTTCGGAAAAAAGCATATTGCAAAATGCTTGTACCACTGGTGATGTTGAGTAATCACGCGTCTGAGTTTGGTATGATAATAATGACATAGATTTCTTGGCCATCTGGAAGTCTATGCCTTTACTACAATTTACTAGGTTTTTTAAAACACCATTATAACCTTCTTAAGGAAAAGTGGGACTTTTTGCGATAGGTCCACTCAATTGAGTGCATTCAACAATATGATAGATCATATGAACATTACATTTCATACTACCCACACCGTACAACTCCTTGTACCCGCGAATAAATTCGTCAAGATCTACTGCACACTCGTCAAGTTCTTTGCAAGAGATTTCCTCTTTCACAGGTAGCCAAAAATCTAGCTGTAGGTATTTTTGGTTTCGCAACTCTACAGGCTGTCACCCTAAGCGGAAAAGGCAGTAATCGAAATAAGGGAACAAAAGTTCCAGAAACAAAGTTAGATGGAGTTAAAATTCTTTGCCTTGAAGGTATTATTGTAAACTTGACTAAACGATTTTAGTATCCCTGTAGAAGAAAATAAAATGGGATCGATTGATCCTAGTTTAAAAACATAATTACAACCGCTTCAATTAATCGGATTAAAATCCGACTACATAAATCGGTTTCAATGATGTTTTTGAAATGGATTAAATCGAATCCAATCTGGTGTATGTATTTATATTCACACACTTTTAATAAATTTCTGTATATTACTTTACTCATTTCAGAAATATTTAAATATTACCTCCAACAAGTTCTTCGACTGGACGAAGTAATCGTAGACGAGGAGGCAGATAAAGTTCGAGGATATGTTAGTGCTAAAATATCAGATTTGAAACTTCTACCACGAACAGCAGGTCGCTCACGAAAAATTTTAGAAATTGATGAAACCACAAGTGAATCACTACAAATTGAAGAACATGCTGTAGATCTTGAAAATGAGGGAATGCATGAGTCTGATGACGAGAGAGGTGAGGAAAGTGAAAAAGGCTCATTCAACTTAGAAACTGAAGAAGAAATTGAAATAGAAATCGACGAAAACTTACAAAAAATTCAAAATGCTACCGATAATATTATTTCAAATAATCCAGAGCTCTCTGAATTAATTTGGCTCGATAATCCAAATTTTAATTTATATTCACATGCTTTAAGCATAAAGAAGACGTTAGATTGATGGTCGCGAAGAAAAATACCAGGAGTATTTTATAATAATATCAGAATGTTTACTATGTATGTTTAATTTAAAAAGGAAACGAAATATTCCTTTAAATAAGAAACTTTATTCTGCGAAAACAAATAAAAGTTATTAAAAATAAAACTGGTAATTTAATATTTCTTAGACTAATAATTTGAATATCCCTAATCCCTACCAAAAATTCCCTGACCTGAACCGGATAGAGAATGAAACGCCCGAGCGGACCCCCATTTGTGCCGGATCAGATTTATGGCAGCCAGATCCGGGCCAAGGAAAAATTTCTACACTATATGATACATTATTATCTGTTTAAAAATTAATTAGTAATATGACATATTGATTACTTTTCAATATATATCGAAAAGTAATCAATATGTCGTATTATTAATTAATATATATATATATATTATTTGTTATTATTAATTACTAATCGATACAGTAGTGATTAAATTTAAAAAATTAAGTTTTTCTTCTTTCTGGTCTGTAATTTTCATTTGTGAATGGTATTATTACGATTAACCGTCGTTTTTCAATCGGTAACGAAATATTTTTGGTGAATCATAAAATAACCACTTTTCCGATTCATTGGCACTTCTAACCTACCGTCAGCAATCTGCCATTCCAGTTTAAGATACACATTTCATACGACCTGAAATACAATTGAAACGTGGTCAATCGTTTCTTGTTTCCTGGGTTGATGAAAGAATTCAAGATCCACAGCATTGCTTCAAAGCTGAGTTTTATTTTAATGTATTAGATACAGCTATATCAACTCTTTAAATCAGAGATTAGAATTTTTGAAAAAATTTAATGAGTCGTTTCGTTTTATTTTTGATAGTTCAAATCTGAGAAATATTAATAATTATGGTCTGCCTCAAAAATATAAAAATTTGCAACTAAAACTAACAAACCGAAGATCGTCTGTCGAACTTAGCTATCATTTCTATCGAGTATGAAATCGCATATTGTTTACAAATACGACAACTGATAGAAGAATTTGCTGAGAAGAAAGCAAGGCGAGCACATTTTACTTGAAATTGTATGTGTATCGTAACAGCGATCTCCAAAATGCAGTAATAAACTTAACGCGGTGTTAATTTCAATCTCGCACTGAATGTTTAAATAAAATTGACTATGTTAATTGCGCAAAGAAATTCACTAGAAACAAATTTTTATGTATCATTAGTAGATTAGTATGCAATATAGATATAAAAGATCAAATTATGTAAATAAATTATATATATAAAATAAATAAATATATGTATGTATATATATACTAATGTGTTATAATTACAAATTAAAATTAAGAGGGTAGAAAAAGGGTGAACGGGTGGCATGAAAATATTTGCACACGGGCGGCCGAAGGTCCAGGAACGGCCCTGTTGGTCGCGACCTGTCCTTCCGAACGATCCGAGGGAGATAGACTCAATTGTCCAAAACGAGAAGTGCCAAATGTTCTGGAACTACGATTTTCGGACAGCAGTCTCCGTTGCATACTCGAGGCCTGATATCGTTATCCAAGACTTCGAGAAACCCGCGTGCCAAAAATATGCCAATGCACTTGCGAGATGGATGCAGAAAGCTGTCAACCTTGGGTCTTTTTGTGTCCTCAAGACACGCGAGGGTTTCACCGGCCTGTCGTGGAGATTTCATCGTGCTCTGTGTTTTTTTTCAATTATACATATATATATATATATATATATATATATATATATATATATATATATGTATATAATACTTATCAGTGCGAGTTACTGTGAGAACTGTTACTCGTGATAGAGGGCATCGTTGTAAATCCACGCCTCGATACGACGTTCTTACTCAATACTGAAGAAAAACATACTTCAATTTGATTCAATTCTGTTCATTTATGCTTCCTCATAGCGGAAGCTATATTTTTGTTATCATAAAAATTATAAGTTTGTTTTGCGACATATTGCAAATCCTAATTACAGCGTGGCAACGTTTTTCAATCGTTCTCTGGATTATAAAATCATCTAAATGATAAGAAGTCTACAAATATAATTCCTTTCAATCGGAAGTGCACTTTCTTAATTTAATCTTATGCCCCGCTATCGCCAGGTTCTAACTACAAGTTACTCAACGTTGCTTCTCTTCTGGTACGCTCGACCTACATAATAATTATTATTTAAATGTGATCACCACTATTTGTATTTTATTGTCGATTCTTTTCTCATCCATACGCCTAATGTCCATTATCGTTCTTATAATATCATTTTAATTACTCGTTTCATCCTATTTATTGCTGTGTTATTATTCTACATTTGCGTGCGTCTCTATGCTTCATAATTTAACATTTACAATTTGCATTCATGATTTTCGCTAACCTTCTCAATATTTTAAACTAAACGATTTTATTTTACGTATTTGAATAATGGTCACATTATACAGTATTGTTATCTTAAATTTGCTTACTCGGCATTTACGGTATATATAATCTATACCGGTAAAAATTCGATTTTCGATTAATGGTGATCGATCTCGACCCAATTTGTTCATTTTCCGGAAAAAGAAAATCCGTAATTTTTTTCCAACGTTAACCCGTGACCTGGGCTTTTGAAATTTACATAGGGTTTTTGATGAGAAAAGCACGGTTTTCGAAAAAATGGAAAAAGAAGTACTTATTATAAACTTTTTGTGTATTAAAGTAGTCTCCTCTTAAGGAATTTTCAAGGAATAATTTTCACCCAATAGCTTTTAATTTTGACCCTTCCAATACCATTTCATTGTGTAATATTACTTTTTAAGAAATCTCTCAATGGAAGTTGTTTCAACTCTAAAGTTCCATCGATACTTTTTGTTGATGAAACTGAACAAACGGGGTTACTGATCTGTCTCAATTTGCAATTAAATTTTATTAAAAAAAAGGCGATTTTCAGTTTTTTCTTCACTTTGTAGGAATAGCTAGCATATATTTCGTGTGTACTTCAAAACTTCGAACAGTTCTAATAACATTTTCCCAGCTTACGATGATTTATTTCTTAAAACGCAATTGAATTTCGGACAACAGTTTTTCAGTTTCTCATGCTTATCATTAAAAATATTCATCCGATGGAAAAACCGATCATGGAAAACAGTTCCGTCTCGTCATTCTCTACAAGCCTATATTCAAAACAAATCAATTTTGCCACTTTTGAAATTTCCATCCAACGAGACTTTTGGACAATAATTTCACACGATCTCGAGCGCTGGACGAGTTTCTCGATCCAGACACTCAATTAGTAATTACAGATAACGAATGTCGTGTATAATATTTCTCTGCTTTGTAATACAAATATTTCAGACATAATTTTATTATTATTTCATTCAATACGCTATATTTTGAACGGAAAATATTTTTATTGTTCGTAATTATTAACAACTCTCTCCCAAAAAAAACTCAGGCAGGTAGACAGGTTGGCCAACCGAAAATGATTAAAAATTTAAAATATTTTTTTTCAATATTGCATATGGGGCATAATTTCTGAAGTGTACCCACCTCGAAAATGAAAGTTGTACAATCGGGCTAAAAATTGGCCCAATTGTAGTCCTATTAGATAGTACTCCTCACACCAAAAATTAATTTATTTTGATAATTATTTATCAAAGTGGAGGGGATACAATTTTTGGGGTTTTTAAGCAAAGCCTTACTTTCAAACTTTTGACCTATTGCCTTAAACAAAATTCCACTCCAAATATTTTCGATAGATTTTTTCACAAGCTTTCTGGTGGTCATAACGATTTTCAAAAAAAGTCAAAATTTGACCCGAATTTTGGAATATCAAAAATACATTTGACTTTTTTCAAATTTGGGCACTTTTTCCCCCTTAAAAATAGTTTTAAAAGAAAGCTGAGATTTTTTCCTATAAGACCCCCCATTTTCAGAGTGGCAAATTAATTCCTCTTCGAGTAATAGATCTATACGTGAACAAGATTCCATAATAGGGCTGGTGGCGCGCGATCTCCCCTTGTGCGCTCACGCCGAGGATCTTTGTGCAACGCTTTAGTGCAGTGTTCACAGACTGTGGGAGCTGGCGGCCCCCACCACGACTCCCGTGTGGGAGCACACACGTAAACGTCGCGTGTCGGTGTGTCCCCACTCCGTCACTTGATTACACGCTCCCCGGCAACGAAAATTTGTCGGTTCGGATGATTTCACTGTCTCCTTCGTGCTCTTTCGTTTGATTTCGGTGGCAGCTTCGGGTCAGCCACGAAGATGGGTTCGGCGTTGAAGCCGAGGATGCACGATTCTTAATTTGTAATTTCTCATTCTCGGCGACTCGGCTATTATCAAGATTTTTCAGCTTTTTCAGATTTGGAGAAATTGGAGGGTTTGGAGGTTAGAGTCGACTTTTGTTTAGAAACAAAGTTTGACAACCTCAAAAAAGCTAAAAAAGTTTTAAAAGATGATGATTATGTTTTTCAGGTATTATTATAGAATCTTTTCTAGTATAGGATCGTTATTTTATCGTTATTATTATCGTTATTGTTTAAAATAATTTATAAATTAGTATAAAATAATTATATAAAAATAAGTATATAAAAATTTATAAATAATTTTTATTTATAAATAAAAAATTATTTATAAATTATAATATAAAAAGATTCTTCACGAAATTTAAGTTTTTCACTCATGAGAGTGTAAAATGGCAATTTTATTATTTGTAATGATATTTTTCTTTTTTAATTCTAAAATTTCATTATTTTGCAGCTAATATATAAATCAATAATTATTTGTAATAGAAACTGGGTATTAAAGTATTACAGAAAAATCAATATAGGAATAAATAATATCAGTGTCGATCAGACTGGGGAAAACCCGGGAATTTTTTTTAACTAGGAAAAACGGTGATAAACCCGAGAATTTTATTTAGGAACGGGAATTTTTTTTATTTCATTGTAAAATCTACTTTTATCTACTTTATCTTCTTCTTATGCTTGAAAATTATAACTTCGTTTAATGTTTATTATACTTCAGTCTGTGATTGAGAATAAGATTGGCACGGTATATAAATAAAGAAATAATAAATCAAATGTAATTAATTCTTATAAATATCACCATTTTTATGTACTTTCATAGGAATGATCTGAAATAGATCTCAAATGAGGTTTGATTAAACTGTGTACAGGGAAAAATGCTTAATTTCAATGTTGTCAATAGGAAAACAAAGAAACAGTGTACATAATTTCTATTTTAAAATTTATGTGAGGGACAGAGGCAGGGTATATTAATTTCAATATTAAATAGGAGAATTACCTGAAATTAATTTTAAACCTGGAATGTAAAAAAATAATCTGAGTAAATCATTTATTATTTATAAATTTGTTATCCCATTACCACATACTTTAGTCTTCAAAACTGTTTTAAAAAATGAATTCACGTCTTCCCAATTTTCAGAGCTAAATAATTATTTTATTTTAAAAGGAATATTGTCTACAAAGCAAAAACTGTATTTTATTATTTTATAAATAAAAATTTTTAATTTTTTATTATTAGTAAAAAGAAAAAAAATTACTTCCAATTTTACTTTGTTTTACCTTCAATGGAATTTACTTTTAATATATGCGAAAGAATTGTATGTACGTAAAAAAAGGTCTCGGTGGATTTGTGTGGGGTCCTTGTTTGAATCTTAGAATTTGCTTCAATCTAATAACTCAGAAATTATGTAATTCGATCAATTTAAATGTAGGATATTTTAGAATTCGGGATTCTTATTTTTCGTGATTGTTTTCGGCAATTAAAAATATTTTCGTTATTTTAAATGAAGGAAATAAATTTAAAATTTTGTTTAAATATAAAAAATAAAATAAACAAAAATTGTGCCTATTTTTAAACGTTTAAGATTTAAGACTTTTTTTCGCAGAAATAATCTTTTGTCCACCAAATACAATGTCATTTTCCCGTTTCGGTAGCTACATTTAAGTTACAAAATAAGATAATAGAATGATCTATAGGGAATATAGTATAAGTTACTACAGGTTTTGAAATTTGTAATATAAGGAATATATTTTATAAGAAAAATTGAGGTTAGATTGATAATGTATATCATTCTCAAGCCTCAAGTGGTTTTCAATTTTCAAATTTTGTATTTCATTTTTTAATTGATTTTAAATATTGTGAATTTAGAATGATAATAATTTATATATATTTTTAATTCAGTAAAATAATCATCATTTCTTTTAATGATATTTTCTTAAAGAAGCATGAAAACTATGAAACTATAATAGTCGATATTCATACTTTAAACCATTTTCAAAAGTTTTAAGACTTTTTTAAAAAAGATTTAAAACTTTTTTGCATTATAATACTTTCTTAAATTTTCATTGAATTAAATATTCAATATTTATAATATTTTATCAAGGAAAATAGAATGTATATGAAATTATGAAAATCACAGCTTTGTTATTTCTTATAAACACTTCATAAAACCTTTAATGACTTGTATATCTATACTTAATAAATAAATAAATAAATAATGATTCACAAGAGAGAAAGCCTTACAATATACATTAGGGTGGGTCGAAAATAGATACTTTTGGAATTCAAAATTGCTACAACGCGGAAAAGTAGCATATTGTGGTCCTAAAAAGGTATAATTAATTTGGAATCAATCGACATGCAGCTTGGTTATCCGCGCTCGAAAAAAAGGTTTCAAAAATTTCTTGTTTGCAGAGTTTTAGAATTTTATTGAGTTTCAATTTTTTTTCATATACCTGGAGGTCAAAAAAGTCTTCTCAATTTTTTTGGATTTTAATCTATCATTTTCTGAGAGATAATTCCTATTTAATTTACCATTGTTTTCGGAATTTTTTTTACCACGTTTGCAAATAGAAGGAGAATTATTTGAGGTACATGAAAACTTTTCAGTGACAAAAATGAATTAGAAAAAAAATCCCCAAGACCCAGGAATTGAAATTGTCAATACAGCGAATTTTTAAATTTTTGATTTTGGTATTTTGTGAACTTATCTTTATAACATGTAGTTGAAACATTTTTGTGAGCATGTGTGGGTTTTTTAAACATAGAAATACACGAGAAAAACAAATTCACAAGACCCAGGAATCGAAATTGGCAAAATAGCGAATTTTAACATTTTTGATTTTGGTATTTTACGAACTTATCTTCGTAACATGTAGTTGAAACATTTTTGTTAGCATCTGTAGATTTTTTAAACATAGAAATACACTAGAAAAAAAATCGAAAAGACCCAGGAATCGAAATTGGCAATCGAGCGAATTTTTAAATTTTGGTATTTCATGAACTTATCTTCATAACTTGTAGTTTAAACATTTTGCTGAGCATGTGTGTGTTTTTTAAATATAGAAATACACTACAAAAAAATCCACAAGACCCAGGAATCGAAATTGGAATGACAACGAATTTTCTTATTTCGGAATTTTGTATCTAACAGAATTATTTTTTTTTTATTTATAAGTTTAACATTTTTCGAGTTTGTGTGGAATTTTCAAACCTAGAAATACAGTAGAAAAAAAGTCGACATGACCCAGGAATCTTAATTGAAAACAGCAACTTTTAAAAATGCTGAATCGGTGTTTATTGAATTAAAAAAGTTACCTATGAACCTGATTTCCTTAGATGCAATTCTTTTTCGAACTGAAAGAAGGTATCGTTCTTTGTACATGCTATTTCACCCATTTTTTTCTTTTTTCATGCAATTTCAGAAAATGTTAAACTTATAAATAAAAAAAATTAATTCTGCTAGATACAAAATTCCGAAATAAAAAAATGTGCCCTTATTCCAATTTCGATTCCTGGGTCTTGTCGATTTTTTTTCTAGCGTATTTCTATGTTTCAAAAATCCACACATGCTCATAAAAATGTTCAACCTACAAATTATAAAGATAAGTTCACGAAATACCAAAATTTCCAAAATTCGCTGTATCGCCAATTTCGATTCCTGGGTCTTGTGGATTTCTTTTCTGGTGTATTCCTATCTTTAAAACACCCACACATGCTCACAAAAATGTTTCAACTACAAGTTATGAAGATAAGTTCACAAAATACCAAAATCAAAATTTCAAAAATTCGCTGTATTGCCAATATCGATTCCTGGGTTTTGGGGATTTTTTTTCTAATGCATTTTTTTCACTAAAAAGTTTTCATGTGCCTCAAATAGTTCTTCTCCTATTTGCAAACGTGTTAAAAAAAATTTCCAAAACCCAGGAATCGATATTGGCAATACAGCGAATTTTTGAAATTTTGATTTTGGTATTTTGTGAACTTATCTTCATAACTTGTAGTTGAAACATTTTTGTGAGCATGTGTGGGTGTTTTAAAGATAGGAATACACCAGAAAAGAAATCCACAAGACCCAGGAATCGAAATTGGCGATACAGCGAATTTTGGAAATTTTGGTATTTCGTGAACTTATCTTTATAATTTGTAGGTTGAACATTTTTATGAGCATGTGTGGATTTTTGAAACATAGAAATACGCTAGAAAAAAAATCGACAAGACCCAGGAATCGAAATTGGAATAAGGGCACATTTTTTTATTTCGGAATTTTGTATCTAGCAGAATTAATTTTTTTTATTTATAAGTTTAACATTTTCTGAAATTGCATGAAAAAAGAAAAAAATGGGTGAAATAGCATGTACAAAGAACGATACCTTCTTTCAGTTCGAAAAAGAATTGCATCTAAGGAAATCAGGTTCATAGGTAACTTTTTTAATTCAATAAACACCGATTCAGCATTTTTAAAAGTTGCTGTTTTCAATTAAGATTCCTGGGTCATGTCGACTTTTTTTCTACTGTATTTCTAGGTTTGAAAATTCCACACAAACTCGAAAAATGTTAAACTTATAAATAAAAAAAAATAATTCTGTTAGATACAAAATTCCGAAATAAGAAAATTTGTTGTCATTCCAATTTCGATTCCTGGGTCTTGTGGATTTTTTTGTAGTGTATTTCTATATTTAAAAAACACACACATGCTCAGCAAAATGTTTAAACTACAAGTTATGAAGATAAGTTCATGAAATACCAAAATTTAAAAATTCGCTCGATTGCCAATTTCGATTCCTGGGTCTTTTCGATTTTTTTTCTAGTGTATTTCTATGTTTAAAAAATCTACAGATGCTAACAAAAATGTTTCAACTACATGTTACGAAGATAAGTTCGTAAAATACCAAAATCAAAAATGTTAAAATTCGCTATTTTGCCAATTTCGATTCCTGGGTCTTGTGAATTTGTTTTTCTCGTGTATTTCTATGTTTAAAAAACCCACACATGCTCACAAAAATGTTTCAACTACATGTTATAAAGATAAGTTCACAAAATACCAAAATCAAAAATTTAAAAATTCGCTGTATTGACAATTTCAATTCCTGGGTCTTGGGGATTTTTTTTCTAATTCATTTTTGTCACTGAAAAGTTTTCATGTACCTCAAATAATTCTCCTTCTATTTGCAAACGTGGTAAAAAAAATTCCGAAAACAATGGTAAATTAAATAGGAATTATCTCTCAGAAAATGATAGATTAAAATCCAAAAAAATTGAGAAGACTTTTTTGACCTCCAGGTATATGAAAAAAAATTGAAACTCAATAAAATTCTAAAACTCTGCAAACAAGAAATTTTTGAAACCTTTTTTTCGAGCGCGGATAACCAAGCTGCATGTCGATTGATTCCAAATTAATTATACCTTTTTAGGACCACAATATGCTACTTTTCCGCGTTGTAGCAATTTTGAATTCCAAAAGTATCTATTTTCGACCCACCCTAATGTATATTGTAAGGCTTTCTCTCTTGTGAATCATTATTTATTTATTTATTTATTAAGTATAGATATACAAGTCATTAAAGGTTTTATGAAGTGTTTATAAGAAATAACAAAGCTGTGATTTTCATAATTTCATATACATTCTATTTTCCTTGATAAAATATTATAAATATTGAATATTTAATTCAATGAAAATTTAAGAAAGTATTATAATGCAAAAAAGTTTTAAATCTTTTTTAAAAAAGTCTTAAAACTTTTGAAAATGGTTTAAAGTATGAATATCGACTATTATAGTTTCATAGTTTTCATGCTTCTTTAAGAAAATATCATTAAAAGAAATGATGATTATTTTACTGAATTAAAAATATATATAAATTATTATCATTCTAAATTCACAATATTTAAAATCAATTAAAAAATGAAATACAAAATTTGAAAATTGAAAACCACTTGAGGCTTGAGAATGATATACATTATCAATCTAACCTCAATTTTTCTTATAAAATATATTCCTTATATTACAAATTTCAAAACCTGTAGTAACTTATACTATATTCCCTATAGATCATTCTATTATCTTATTTTGTAACTTAAATGTAGCTACCGAAACGGGAAAATGACATTGTATTTGGTGGACAAAAGATTATTTCTGCGAAAAAAAGTCTTAAATCTTAAACGTTTAAAAATAGGCACAATTTTTGTTTATTTTATTTTTTATATTTAAACAAAATTTTAAATTTATTTCCTTCATTTAAAATAACGAAAATATTTTTAATTGCCGAAAACAATCACGAAAAATAAGAATCCCGAATTCTAAAATATCCTACATTTAAATTGATCGAATTACATAATTTCTGAGTTATTAGATTGAAGCAAATTCTAAGATTCAAACAAGGACCCCACACAAATCCACCGAGACCTTTTTTTACGTACATACAATTCTTTCGCATATATTAAAAGTAAATTCCATTGAAGGTAAAACAAAGTAAAATTGGAAGTAATTTTTTTTCTTTTTACTAATAATAAAAAATTAAAAATTTTTATTTATAAAATAATAAAATACAGTTTTTGCTTTGTAGACAATATTCCTTTTAAAATAAAATAATTATTTAGCTCTGAAAATTGGGAAGACGTGAATTCATTTTTTAAAACAGTTTTGAAGACTAAAGTATGTGGTAATGGGATAACAAATTTATAAATAATAAATGATTTACTCAGATTATTTTTTTACATTCCAGGTTTAAAATTAATTTCAGGTAATTCTCCTATTTAATATTGAAATTAATATACCCTGCCTCTGTCCCTCACATAAATTTTAAAATAGAAATTATGTACACTGTTTCTTTGTTTTCCTATTGACAACATTGAAATTAAGCATTTTTCCCTGTACACAGTTTAATCAAACCTCATTTGAGATCTATTTCAGATCATTCCTATGAAAGTACATAAAAATGGTGATATTTATAAGAATTAATTACATTTGATTTATTATTTCTTTATTTATATACCGTGCCAATCTTATTCTCAATCACAGACTGAAGTATAATAAACATTAAACGAAGTTATAATTTTCAAGCATAAGAAGAAGATAAAGTAGATAAAAGTAGATTTTACAATGAAATAAAAAAGATTCCCGTTCCTAAATAAAATTCTCGGGTTTATCACCGTTTTTCCTAGTTAAAAAAAATTCCCGGGTTTTCCCCAGTCTGATCGACACTGATATTATTTATTCCTATATTGATTTTTCTGTAATACTTTAATACCCAGTTTCTATTACAAATAATTATTGATTTATATATTAGCTGCAAAATAATGAAATTTTAGAATTAAAAAAGAAAAATATCATTACAAATAATAAAATTGCCATTTTACACTCTCATGAGTGAAAAACTTAAATTTCGTGAAGAATCTTTTTATATTATAATTTATAAATAATTTTTTATTTATAAATAAAAATTATTTATAAATTTTTATATACTTATTTTTATATAATTATTTTATACTAATTTATAAATTATTTTAAACAATAACGATAATAATAACGATAAAATAACGATCCTATACTAGAAAAGATTCTATAATAATACCTGAAAAACATAATCATCATCTTTTAAAACTTTTTTAGCTTTTTTGAGGTTGTCAAACTTTGTTTCTAAACAAAAGTCGACTCTAACCTCCAAACCCTCCAATTTCTCCAAATCTGAAAAAGCTGAAAAATCTTGATAATAGCCGAGTCGCCGAGAATGAGAAATTACAAATTAAGAATCGTGCATCCTCGGCTTCAACGCCGAACCCATCTTCGTGGCTGACCCGAAGCTGCCACCGAAATCAAACGAAAGAGCACGAAGGAGACAGTGAAATCATCCGAACCGACAAATTTTCGTTGCCGGGGAGCGTGTAATCAAGTGACGGAGTGGGGACACACCGACACGCGACGTTTACGTGTGTGCTCCCACACGGGAGTCGTGGTGGGGGCCGCCAGCTCCCACAGTCTGTGAACACTGCTTCAGTGTCAGTTTTTCAAGTTAAGTAATATTATATGCTACTAGAATAACTGCTCTCTGCATTTGCGTGCATCATGAGAATGTCAAGTTCATGTTGAATGAAATAAATATTCAACATTTAAAAGAGGATACTGACATGGTGCTGACAAATTATCACGACTGTCTGGATGCTATTGTATGACCTAACTCTTCAAGTTCCTGTCATTTAGGAGAGTGTGACAACTGTCCAGGTACTGCAAACTTGAAAGATAACATCACAAAAGCTTTTGATGAACATTGTATTAATGAAGTGAGATTTGAAATTTGGTTACAGGCCGACAGATGTACTCTAAATACTCTGGTAATGGATACTGATGAATTCCTAGATGATTTCTGTGAAAGGCTGTTGAAATTAAAAACTCATCACTTTATTTCAAAGGAGCAATCATCTTGTTTCAAGAACCTGAAGGGAAATTTATTGCCTAGGGAGTTTTTGATTTGCTTCGATTTCGCTGAGAATTACGCCTTCATAATTCAGAATGCAGCGCAATCATTCCACTGGAATAAGGACCAAGCTACAATATTCACTGTGGTGATTTATTATAAAAAGATGGAGAGCTCAAGCACGTAAGTATCGCAATCATATCTGATAACTTAGCTCATGACATGGTGGCTGTTCACGAGTATCAAAAGATAATAGTAGATTACTTGAAACCTCATTTCAGGCCAAAGAAAATCTACTATTTCACTGATGGTGCAGGGCAACATTTAAAAAAGTAAGAGTAGCTTTGTTAATCTTCAAGCCCATGAAGAAGATTTTGGTATCCAAGCTGAATGGCACTTCCATTGTACATCTCATGGTAAGGGTGCATGTGATGGTATAGGAGCGAATATAAAGAGACAAGCACCACGTCCAAGCTTACAATGTTTTTCAAAACATCACATACTCACTCCCCATGCTTCGTTTCAGTGGGCAAAGAGTAACTCTAAGGAAACTGAAATTTCTTCAGCAGCAAAGAAAATCATGCCTTAGCCACCGAGTTACTGAAAGCCAGATTTGACAAAGCTGTCACGATACCAGGTACATTACAGTACCACTCTTTCATTCCCATTCAAGATGGAAAACTTCAACTCAAGAAGTTTTCGTCCTCTGAGAAATACGACATCTTCTCGAATGGAAAAAAACAGAAAGCGCAAAAAAGGCCTGCAAAGAAAACAACTGTTGAAACTATCGCCAAAAAATCGAACAGAAAGACACATAATATTACTATATAATATTACTTAACTTGAAAAACTGGCACTAAAGCGTTGCACAAAGATCCTCGGCGTGAGCACACTAGGGGAAATCGCGCGCCACCCGCCCTATTATGGAATCTTGTTTACGTATCGTTCTATTACTTAAAAAGGAATTAATTTGCCACTCAGAAAATTGGAGGTCTTATAGGAAAAAGTCTCAGCTTTCTTTTAAAACTATTTTGAAGAAAAAAAACTGCCCAAATTTGCAAAAAAGTCAAATGTATTTTTCATATCCAAAAATTCGGGTCAAATTTTGACTTTTTAAAAAAATCGTTATCACCACCAGAAAGCTTGTGAAAAAATCTATCGAAAATATTTAAAGTGAAATTTTGTTTAAGACAATAGGACAAAAGTTACAAACGTTTGAAAGTAAGGCTTTGCTTAAAAACCCCAAAAATTGTACCCCCTCCACTTTGATAAATAATTATCAAAATGAATTAATTTTTGGTGTAAGGAGTACTATCCAATAGGACTACAATTGGGCCAATTTTTAGCCCGATCGGACAACTTTCATTTTCGAGGTGGGTACACTTCAGAAATTATGCCCCATATACAGGACTCACCAGTTAGAAATTCAGAATCTACGGGTTTCAAAGATTTCAGACAGGTACAAATTTCCTATGAAGTTTAAAATTACGATAAATATACGTAGTGGCTAGCCTGCCGGCACCGACAAGGTTGCTCGATGGCGGCTGCCCCCCCCCCCCCACATGTGTGAAGTTCCGAAAAGCGTGTAGCGATGTTTTTTTCATTCACTGACTACGAATATGGCCATGAGAATTGTAAAAAAACATAATTTTCAAGGTCAAAACATTAAAAAACCACATTTTTAAAAAGAAAAATGTCATCTTCATAACATTTTTTAAACCCTCGTATACTGACGTATTTCGATGCGTTGATTACGAACATGGACATAAAATACCTGCAAATATAATTTTCAATGTTAAAACGAGTGGAAAGGCAACCCTGTTACTGGTCACGGAAATAATGTTAGTCAAACCCCTACCCCTTTCCTAATTGGCGTGGGGGTGGGAAGGCACACCTGCGACTGGTTACAGAAATAATATTGGTCAAACCCCTATCCTTTTCCAACGTCTCGTGGGGGCGGGAAGGCACCCCTGTGACTAGTTACAGAAATAATGTTGGTCAAACCCCTACCCCTTTCCAACGTCTTGCGAGGGGCGGGAAGGCATCCCTGTGACTGGTCACAGAAATAAAGTTGGTCGAACTCCTACCCTTTTCCACCGTACTGTGGGGGGAGGCAGCCCTGTGACAGCTCATAGAAATAGTGTTGGTCAAC
>CAKNYM010051810.1:2444-12475 GCA_932195095.1 Andricus curvator | reverse complement strand
GGGGGGAGGCAGCCCTGTGACAGCTCATAGAAATAGTGTTGGTCAACCCCCTACCCCTTTACTAATTCTCGTGGGTGCGAGAAGACAATCATGCGACTGGTCACAGAAATAATAATGGTCAAACCACTACCCCTTTGCAACGTCTCCTGAGGGGTTTGAAGACACCCCTGTGACTAGTCACAAGAAATAATGTTGGTCAAACCCCTATCCCTTTCCAACGTCTGGTGGGAGGCGAAGAGGCAACACTATGACTGTTCACAGAAAGAATGTTGGCCAAACACCTACCCTTTTACACCGCATCGTGAGGGGAGGCACCTCTGTGACTGTCCACAGAAATAATGTTAGTAAAACCCCTACCACTTTCCAATGTCTCGTGGGGGGCAGGAAGACACCCCTGTAACTGGTCACATAAATAATGTTGGTCAAACCCATACCCCTTTCCTAAATCTCATGGGGGCAGGAAGGCGCCCATGTGACAGCTCACAGAAATAATGTTGGTCAAACTCCTAGCCCTTTCCAAAGTTTCGTGGGGTGCGGGAAGGCAGCCCTGTGACTGGTCACAAAAAGTGTTGGTCAACTCCCTACCCCTTTACTAATTCTCGTGGGGGCGGGATGGCACCCCAGTGAATGGTCACAGAAGTAATATTGGTCAAACCCCTACCCCTTTCCAGCGTCTCGTGGGGGGCGGGAAGGCAACCCTGATACTGGTCTCAGAAATAATTTTGGTCAAACCCCTACCCCTTTCCAACGTCTCGTGGGGGGGAAGCACCCCTGTAACTAATCACGGAAATAATGTTGGTAAAACCTCTACCCCTTTCTACAGTCTCGTGGGGGGCGGGAAGGCACCGCCCGCTTTGACTGGTCAGGAAAATAATGTTGGTCAAACACCTACCCTTCTACACCGTCTCGTGAGGGGAGACACCCCTGTGACTGTACACAGAAATAATTTTCGTCATATTCCTACCCCTTTCCCAGCTCTCGAGGGGGACGGGAAAGCATCACTGTGGCCAATCACGAAAATAATGTTGGTAAAACCCCTACCCCTTTCCTAAATCTCGTGGGAACAGGAAGTCACCCCTACAACTGGCCACAAAAATATTATATTGGTCAAACCCCTTTCTAATTTCACACCATCATTTGTCGTATCTTGCATAGTTTGATCGTAAAATTGATTTTTTGGATTTTTAATTATTTCTTGTGCAATAAAAATGTGAATTTTCGATTTTTCAAGAAAATTCAAAAAGTCATTATGATAATCTTGTAGGGCGTGCAAAAGGAAACACTTTTCTTGTCCTGACTTTTTTTCGTATCGTGCGTTGTTTGGCTGAAAATGTGAATTTTCGTTTTTTCTTTTAGATTTTGAAAATGCTGTAACTCAAAATTTTCATTTTATCGAAAAATGTCATGAGAATAAAATATTTGAATTTTCAATTACAGACAGACATACAGACACATTCGTAAAAACCTGTTTTTTTGGTTCAGGGGGTCTCAAAACGTGGACATTTGACAAAAACCGGGGGGGTCAAATTTTACACAAATGTAATACCTTCTCTGGATGAGAATGTAAAAATTCTGAAGCAAGTTCTTCTTTCATTGCCAAAATATGACTCCAGGCTTCCATTTTACGTCTTAAGCAAGTCTTGAGCTTCAGGATCTAGGAGAATTACTTTCTTTTTCCATTTTTGCCCCTGATTAAAAATTTTTGGGTCGGTTGAAATCAGCAATTTCCGTCCAAGATCTTTATTAGTACCCTCTCTGCTACAATTTCGAGTGTGAAACTCTCGTGGATGTCTGAAAATTTTGTTGTTCGCCTCTTGAGCTTCTTCCGTCAATTGACCAATGGGGAGGAAAGCAGATTCAATAATTTTGGCTCCATGTATGAGAATCTTGTGTGCAGTTACTGGCATGGAGTACCAATTATAAAGATTGACGTACATTTGCGCGGTTTCTTGGCAATAATTTCCGAACTTGTAAGTGTCAATTGCCTCCCCTGAAGCCATTGCTTGCAAAATTATGCCGAATCTACGGATCAACTCCCTGTCGACATTTATGATTTCGGAAGTCAAATCAGGATCTCTGAAAAATCTTCTAGCAGTATTTCCTGTATTAGTAGTTCCCGAGCCATGTTTTACAACATCTATAATGAGCCCCATCTTATCACGGAATTCTTTTTGGACTCTCTGTTTTGCAGTTTTCATTTTCGCTTTCTCTTCGTCAGTTTTTGCTTGCCACTTGCAGAATCCTAAACGATAGCTTATGTGCAGTATCAATTCCATCAAACGAATCCACGCGTGCAATGTAGAGAGTCCGTATCTGAAATTTTGTACCTTCTCTGTTTTATCTACAAGTTTATGTAAGTCGTTCTTCTGCGATGGTTTCGCATCACAAATGTAACGTGTGGCAGCAGGAGTTCCAGAAAGAGCCTGACACACCTTTCCATCTACCATAGTCAACGCGAAATCATGAAAGACAGTTATGGTACAACGACTATTCGGTACTTTTATTTTTGTAGGTTTGCTTTCTGATTTTGTCTTCCATCAACTCTACTTCTGTCGTGGTTCGTTCCTTAGTTTCTGGTGCATGTTCAAACATGATCAGCCTACATAATCTTGTAGATCCAGGATTCTCGTTTTTCCAAATTGTCAAGGGCTTTGCACATTCCGAACAATTCTTATCATGCTTATGGGAACAAGTTTGAATTATTCGTAATGGCACCATTGACATCATAAAGATTCCTGCATCTGATTTTTCTGCTCCACAGAACTTTTGATTATATTCGCTCTGGTCAGATGAGCCATCACAACCATATTTATATTGACACTTCATCACGACATTTTCCCCTTCAACTATATCTGGTGGCAAAATATTTAGAATTTCGAACATACGCTTCACTGTATGATCGCACAAATCTTGCAATTCAATCCTCACCCCAGACTCTGTAACTGTTATGCTTTTCTCGGGAGGAAGACACTCTCTCTTGGCTTCCTCAAGACTTTTATAAAGAGGAAAAATGACAGCATCATGTGCTTTAGCTTGTAGTCTAATAGTTTCATATTGATGTTTCGTCAATTTTGTGTCTTCAGCCAGAGAAATAGCTTCTTCTAAAGTAAATGGCTCCATTTGTCCTTGAAATTCTTCATGTTCTCCATGTTCTTTATCTTTAACTCTTGATATCATACTTCTTATCTCCTTGGCCAAGTTCCTCTTCCCAGAAGAGCACAAATTATTCAAAAAAGAATTTTCAATTTCAATTTGAGAATATGAGTCAACAAGAGAGAGTATTTTCCTTCTTTCAGTCGATTTGGAACTGGTTTCAAAATCTTCTGAAGATCTTCTGCCTACTTTTGTGGGATCCAATGATATGATTGAATCAGATGATAACCATGCACTGTTCAGTTAGAACATTTATCTGCATTATAGAACGCACTCTTCCATCTTTTTTCAAAAGACGGAATGAAGTGCCGCAACAAGATTTCTCGTGTCAAATTGACTTGCACATTATCTATCAAGTTAGCCGTGCGAAGATAATCTAACAGAATTCTTACGTCTTTACTAGTATTTTCGATTAACAGATCACTTAGAATCTTATTCGGCACTCTAATAGAATTCATTTCTAAATTATATATATACATACACAGAAATAATGAAAAATACTGGAAACTAAATGACTCAGAACATATGAGAATGAAAAATAATCAGATAAACAAAAGCATGCGTTATTTTCTTTGCCTAACTTCAGATCAATGAGACTGTCGTTTGTTATGCCACAAAACTAACAATTGAAGATCAGCAACCATTACACATTAACGCAATTTCAATTAGTAGGACCTATGTAATAGTATAAAATGATATCAGTTCACGATTGTTAAAAGATGAACAAGAATAATCATGAACATTTAGTACAGGGAGATGGAATAATGTCTGGGTGAAGCCGCGTACCATAATGTATGTGATTTTAGCTTATCAACTCTCGGAGAAAAACTTTCATCAGACTCATGAGTGTCCCGACTTTCATTTGTTATGAGATGAATTAGTCACAAGATAAGAAAGAATAATATAAAAATGATCAAAATGTGAGAAAATCAACTTCTAACAAATAATTTGTCTATTAACAAATTTTTTTGTTCAATTTTCACTATTGAATTAACCTTTAGTATCGTTGCACTGGAAAATTGAGGCAATTGAGGAATTTTTTACTCAATTGATAATGAAAAAATACTTTTTTCCGGCCTTTTTTTATTTGTTATAAAATTTTTTATAACAATTATAAATATTATTGTTCAGTTGTCTCCTGTATTAAAACTGCCTCGAGTTAGCTAAGTATAAGTACAGACCGACAAAACGGTGTTTTTCTTCAAAACACACCCAAAGTACACATTTTTTAATGAAATTTGTTTATATTGTTGTTAATTATTATTTAAATACGAAATTTTTCCATCACAGTGATGTTATGCGATGAATTACTTACAAGATGAGGAAAAATAATATGAAAATAATGAAAATCGCGAAAATGAACTTTTAACAAGTTATTTGTTTATTAACAAATTTTTTTCTTTATTGCTCGCTATTGGATAATCTTCTAGTAATGTTTCACTATCAAATTGAATTGATTGCGAAACTTTTTACTCTATTTCTAAGAAGCCAGAGGACTAAAATCAAAAAATTGTCATTTTTTTACCATACATTTGTTTATTTATAAGAAACTGGAGATCTTTTTCAAAAATCGGCCTCGACAATTCTCTCCGGAATTTTCTCAGCTTTTTTCTAAAAAAAAAATATCTAAATCGGTCCACAGATTCAGCAGGAATCGTATTTTGAACCAAAAAATGTACTTTTTCCCCACTGTGCAACGTCCCGTGGGGGGCGGGAAGATAACCCTGATATTGGTCACAGAAATAATGTTAGTCAAACTCCTACCCCTTTCCTAAATCTTGTGGGGGCAGGAAGGCACCCCTGTGACTGGTAACAGAAATAATATTGGTCAAACCCCTATCCTTTTCCAACGTCTCGTGGGGAGCGGGAAGGACCCCTGTGACTTATCACGGAAATAATGTTTTAAAGCCCCTACCCCTTTCCTAAATCTCGTGAAGGCACCCCTGTGACTGGTCACGGAAATAATCTTGGTTAAATACCTACCCCTTTCCCAATTCGCGTGGGGCGGCAAGGCACCCCTGCGACTGGTCAGAGAAATGATATTGGTCAAACCCATATTCCTTTCCAACGTGTCGTGAGGGGCGGGACGGCACCCCTGTGACTAATCACGGATATAATGTTGGTAAAACTCCTACCCCTTTTTTAAATCTCATAGGGGCAGGAAGCACCCCTGCGACTGGACAGAGAAATAATATTGGTCAAACTCCTTTCCAACGTCTCGTGGGGGGGGGGGGCACCCCTGTGACTAATCACGGAAATATTGTTTTAAACCCCATACCCCTTTCCTAAATCTCGTCGAGGGCGGGAAGGCACCCCTGTGACTGTTCACGGAAATAACCTTGGTCAAATACATACCCGTTTCCCAATTCGAGTGGGGCGGAAAGGCACCCCTGCGACTGGTCAGAGAAATAATATTGGTCAAACCCATATTCCTTTCCAACGTCTCGTGTGGGGCGGGAAGACACCCCTGTGACTTGTCACGAAAATAATGTTGGTCAAACCCCTACCCCTTCCCTAAATCTCTTAGGGGCGGGAAGGCACCCCTGTAACTGGTGACATAAACAATGTTTTATATATATTATGTATATACAATTCTTGTAATTTAAAGAAAAGATCGATTATTTGCCATGCGTCATTCAAAATTAATATTAAGTGTTTTAGGCTGTGAATCAACTAGCAAGATGGCCGATACCGTGGGTCAAACAGTAACATCTTTTTTATCAGTTTTGACCTTGAAAATTATATTTTCAGGTATTTGCATGCCTATATACGTAATTCTCTTTTATTTCATATTTCGCTTTTCGTGCAGAACAGCCGGCAAACAGCTTCCTTGCCGGAACCGGCAAGGTTGTTCGTTGCCTGCGCCGGCAGTGTACACTCCACCTAAATATGATGTATCTCGTAAAGAGAAAGAGATATGTCAAAACGGACAACATTCTCAGATTCCCTTTCAGGGTTATTTAGTATAGAAGTATTAATAATTAAATATGAGTAAAAAGACAATGTGCATAAATAAATATAAATAAATAATATAAATAACCTGGGAAATAAAAAAGGGATTAGATTTTATGACATTATATTTTTGGAACCCTAATAAAACGATTATCCTTCGAACCCAAGTTTTAACGATTTCTGAACGTTTTCTCACGAATTCTGACTTTTCACGAAGATTTATGTCAAGAAACGTATCAAAAGTGGATAGAAATGGTCAGACTTCAGGACTTTTTTTTATGATGATTCCGGACTTTTTTTTAGTAGGGCTTGCAATAAAATATATTAATTGCTCAAGTCTTAAACATTTTAAGTATTACAATGACTTTAATTTCTTATTAATTTTTAACTACTCATTACTTACACAATACTAATAGAAAACATTATTTTGTTTAATATTTAAAATGTCTAATTCACTGTAGCACATAGGCATAATATAATTTATTTCAATATATATTAATTAAATACACTAGACTTTCGATTGCAGCACGAGTCATGCATGAGTGACCACGGCACATCCCTCCGCGGCTCCTCTCATCCACAGCCACCGCTGCGGTATAATTCTCGGAACGCCCGAATCGAAATTGCTACAATCTAAAGTCTAGTGTAACTTCTAAAAATATTACTTAAACATTTGAATATTGTATAATATTTTAATTATGTGAATGATATGAATACTAATAAATAAAATGTTTTTCTTTAATTATATTTTTCGGAAGTATAATTTATTCCAAGTCCAGCGGGAGGTAGAAACACCGTGAAGGAATAGGCGCCAAGTCAGCTAATGGCTAGATTCTTGTGAGCCCTGCCCTAGAGGATCTCGGAGAGTAACTCACCGAAATGATAGGGAAGACCGGGGCGAAATGAGCAAACGGGGTCCAATGAGACACTGCATTTTCCCTCAAAATATGTGATTTTTGTTGCTGTTCTTTTCAGAAATAACAGTAATACTGATTTTCTAATTTCTCGGAAAAAGAAAAAAATTAAATAGAGTAGATAAAGTAAAAATAAAAATGATTAAAATTTCAAAACCTGAATCCTGTTATTCTATATCATAGAACGAAAAGAAATGATTGAAAGTAACAGACAATATTTTTAAACTAAAGTTTGTCGTGAAGTTTATTTACCGAACTTGAATGTACTAACTTATTTATACATAATTAATCAATAAAAACAGGTAATATTGAAGTTTTAATCATAATTGTGATTTGGGGCGGAATGAGCCGGGTTCATGGGGTGAGATGAGACGCTCTTGTCATGCTTGTCATAACCTCTTTATGGAGCCGGCAGAAAAGTTTTTGTTCGCAAGATGTGAGTCGTTTTGAGTGGAATTTTCGAAAATATATAAAGATTTAAAAGAGAGTTGCAATAGTGAAAACTTACAAAAGAAAAACTGACATTTGTGGTTAGAAGAGTCTATGACAGTTATTGTAAAATCTGTTGTATAAAGAAATTTTAGTGTCTGAGCACCTGCAATTGGGTTCGTTCATAAATTTTATTTGTTGAGTTGTTTTTTCAGTATATTCTATAAACAGTTATTTTTTAAAAGTTTCAGGAATATGTTATAAATGAAAAATTTCAAATAAATGTTAACTCAACTTGAAATTAGAAAAGTTATTATATAAAGTAAAAATTTGAATTAATTAACTATTAAATGCATTTATACTCAATCGTGAAAACAATAATATTTTGTCGTGATACTCATTTCTATTCTCAGAATACTTCAACTAATCTTCTATGTGTACGAAAAACACGAAAAATTATCTTCTATTAACAAAAACTAATAATTAGTTGAGGTGTCTCATCTCGCCCCAGAGCATGAGGCGAGATGAGACATGTGCACAAATTATAATTTTCATATTTTCATCGCAATTACTATTTTTGAAACACTTCGTCTTTCATGAAATTGATACATGAAGGTTCACATAATATATAGAACCACTCACATTTTTAAAAACTACTATAGGTTTCAAATATTTCACTGAAAATGATAACTATGCTCATCTCGCCCCGGGCTCCCCTACTTTACTATTAGTAAAATTCTGGATTATTTCTTAAAGCATCTACTAAATGATCCAATTGTTGTTAGTGTTAATTGTGAAAAACTTTAAGACAAAAACCTTCCCGTAGACGAGATATTCCAGTTTCAAAAATTGTATCTTGAAAACCCCTAACTGTAGACGGAGAGTACGCCTCTACAAGCTCAACTATAAATATCAATGAAATAGAAAGTTCAAATTCTTACTCTCATCACTTTATTAGTCAAAACAAGTTCCGTTTGTTATAAATTAAATAATAACGATTCTTGCTCGCTCACCTCGGATATGCCAGGGCATGTAATTAAAATGGTAAGCGTCCATCACTTCATTTTACATATAGAAAAAATTATTAATTTTTCGTAGTCAGGATGATGCAAATGGAGCCTACAATCGGCATTTAAGATTGTAGTGTAGATTAAACAGAGCTTTAGTACTATATTAATATTAAATGTAGTGAAATATTTGTTGTTGCCGCAATTTAAAAATATCGCTATACTACATAGATATGCACTATGGAGGTTCCTTACCTCCAAAAATAGCTACCAAATATTTATAAAAGTGAAATCTGAATCGCTTTTGTTACATTTAAACGACATTATACGTGCAATAACAAAGAATAAATAAAAATAATTAATAGTTAATTGAATCCAAAAGATATTGTGAAGCCATATAGAAACATAACATATTACGTGAGTTAAATATAAAAATTCTGATAATTTTAGGTTTGAATGTCCGTTAGAGAACGTAATGGAATACACTGTCAGTTCAGGAAACTGAATGAGATTCGACGAACGACTCACGATCCCAGACTAAAAATAGCAGGAATTCATGTCTTACTGTGAACACTTGAAGCGAAAATATCCTTACTTTCGACTGCTTTTCATCCACTGTCGCTACAACCACATATGTTTGCGAAAGAAAAATATTTTATTTGCACCATTCAATGAAACTTCTGCATGAATAAAAACTTAAGATATATGTTTGTTTCTAGCTATACTTTAAATAAACAGAATAATACAATGTTCAAATCATTTAGTCAACCTTTTGCACAACAATGATACGAAAAAACTTTCAACCTCGCAGCCATTTTTATTTACTAGTGGTTTCCTCTTTCCAGAGCAGCCACTTTTCCCCATACACGTAATACTCCTGCATTGCGCACCGCATCAGTGTCCACTCGGCCATTAGCAGCGTGCAGACATATATTTCTGTCTCTCACATCGACCTGAAAATTGGTCAGCATTGCGCGTGCGCCCCCAATCATGCTGGAGATAGGTAGACTAGAGGTGGGTTACGATACGTCAAAAACTTTTCTACGTGACGCGTCGGAAACCCATGTATTTCACGTCGTTTTCTACACGCAAGACGTAACATACGTCGAATACATGTCGCAAACTTACTTTTGCATAAATAAGGAACCTAATTGACTATTTCCAACATAAAAGTGTTATGATAGGCTTCTTTTATTGAGAGAATGTTTCCAATTTAAAGAAGAATTAAACACGTGCAAATCATAGAATATGACCGGCGTTGTGACTAATCATTACAAAACAATTTGAAAAATAATAGCTTTCAAATTTAGGTAATCTTTTCATTTGGAAATATACACCGTCAAGCGTCAAATGAAGCTCTGGTACAAAAGAGTGTTTTTTCTTGTTTCTCGCATCACAAAAACAAGAAAAACCACTCTTTTTGTACCAGAATAGCCCCAGTTAACGATATATATATTCTTCTACAAAACTCTTCCTCATGAATTATTTCGCGTAAATTAGAGGCAACTTATCTCATCCTTTAGTGCGTTAGCAAAAAATTGAACAAATTATGTTCTTATAAACAAATATAATGAAT
>CAKNYM010051809.1:0-18746 GCA_932195095.1 Andricus curvator | reverse complement strand
GATACCGTTTTTGTCCTCGCGTTTTGAATCCCCATAGCAGGAGAAGTTATCTCATAAGCTGAATCCCTTTCTGTGGCCAGTGGCGACAATATTTTTCTGAATACTTTTGGATAGCCAAAATCGACCATGAAATAGAACATTTTTAATCCTTTTTAAATGCGCAGATTTCACTGTTCTTATTAACTGTTTTCCCAGTAATAATAAGGTTGAAAACATTTAAAAACACAGTATTAGTCATTTTACGTTGCCAAGATTAATTGCTGCACAGATAGCTGTGATAAAAACTAATGTTTTTAATTTGTTTATCGTGATTTTATATTTGTTGAATTGATCACATTTAAATAAGGCGAGACTTTTGAGATAAAGTGATGTATTGTTATGGACAATTCTACTAGATCTTGCGAATTTCATACTTTTGAAGAGCCTTCTAATGCGTGAAACGAAAATGGTGTTTTTAATTTATTTTCAGGTTACGTTTGACAGCTCCGATCGGCATTGAAAAGGATTGGAATCTGAATATTTTCGCTGGTTAATCGGGGATTCAAAAAAGTAGGACAGAAACGGCATTCCTAGGTATTAAAATTTCGAATACCTTTCAATGAAAGCCTTCTTACCGGAAAAGTACACTGTTAAAAATTTCTAAGGCAATTTTACAAAACAGTAATGGAAGTAATATGCTTGAACTGGTATATTAATTGGCAATTTTGTCTCTCTTTTTCTAAGCTAGCCTTGAAGCGTTGACAACTGATAGAGAAAACAAAATAGCTACAAAGTTGAAGTCGCCACCTGGTGGATGTATAATGTTGTACTTTTATACAGTAAAAATGTAGTTTTGCCAATATTTACAACAGTGTAGGTTTCACTGCATTTTGAAACTCACGACTGTGAACACGCAACGTTGCAGAATCTACAACGATGAGTTTATACTGAGCTTCAGAAACTTACCGAAAGTTACTATTAAGTGACCGATAAGTTACCATACATTTTTGGAAGTATGTGGTAACTTGCAAGTCTTTCATGGTAACATTATGTAACTTTCAGTAACTTCCTTAAGCTTAATCAGGGCCAATATATGAGTATTAACTCATCGTTGTAAATTCTGGAATGGTATAGTTCTACATACAATGCAGTAAAACCTACTTTTGTGCAAAACTGACTGCGATACTGAGACCTAATTAACCTAGATTTGTTACGGAAGAATCAAAATATCTTTTAATTTCATTTCGTGCTACATTCTAATAGATCTAAATGTAAAATATTTTGTTTAATTTACGTCACGTTTTTCTTTTTTATAATGTAATTCCCGAAAGCAGGATTTGACTAGGGGTGTGCAAAAAATTTGAAAGTCGAAGTTCGAACTTGTCGCTTCAACCTGAACTGAGCTCGTTCGGTTCAAAGAAGATTCGAGTTTCAAATAAATTTTGGATCAAAAATATCGAAACTTTAAACTTTTGCTTTACGTTTGTGTTTGGAAATCCAAAAACCCCCTTGGTACCGACTTAAAAAAATTCAGTCAAGTATTGAATTTGTCGAAAACTTGGTCACAATCTTGTATCTAAACTCTGATCTGTTTTATCAGCAACCTGATTTTATAAAAATGTTGTTAACACCCTGCGGGTACAAATTGACTAGAAAATCTATAAATATTCGCAGGTTCAGGCACTTTTCTGACATTTCTATCTAGAGTTACTCAGGAAAAAGTTTTTAAAGAAACAAGTATGGTTTTATGATATCTACAAACCATATTTCACCTGAATACTTGCCGACAGAGGGGTCCTTTGTTCGTAAGCAGGCAAATATTACAAATTTTGAAAATATATATTTTTTACTATTAGCGATTTGAAAATAGGATATATGGAATCTACAAGTTTTTAAAATTGCAGACATTATATAATTTATTGAAAAATGTTTAAAACTTCAATAAGTTTAATACATGGAACGATATATTTTCGAATTTATTGCTTGTAAATTTTTCAACTTTTTTATATAAATCACATATGCCTGGAATCGCAAAAATGTGTAGATTCCAAATATCGTATTTTCAAATCGCTAATTGCAAAATATATATTTTTTAATTTCGTGATTCAAACGTGCTTACGGACAAAGAAGGGCCCCTACTTGAGATGGTCGGTCACCTTGGGCCTATTCATGGATGTACTTTAGTCCTATCTATTCTAGCCAACGATCCGGGTAGAGTTCCTATAGCAAGTTTTGATGGCTAAACTGGGGGGTAATAACGGAGCTGAGGCCACATTTAAGTGCTTGAAATACAAAAATAACTTCTGTTTTCAATTTTGAAATAAGGGATTTGAGAGTTACAAAATCAGAATCTACGAAGCTATAAGATTACAAATATATCAAATTTGCCAAGTTCAAAATACATCATGTTTTGTAAGTATCTCGTAAACTATACGAGATGCGAAAAAACAGATGCCATTTTTCGATTCAACGTCAGGACATTACGGTACGTATATAAATATATACATAAAGAAGTTCTCATAAATGAATATATGCATTTAATTAACTAAACAAAAATTTGTAGCCTAAAAATGTATTAGTTTTATGAAGACTTTATGACATGCAAATCTTTCTTAGCTGCCTTTCGTGTTTCGGAATCCTCAAGGTTTGACCGCCATAAATTAAAAAATAAAAAAGGACCCAAATCTAGCAGGAAATCTCTACCCGCAGAGCACGCTATATTCCATTCATATTCCATTGGAACATTGGAAATATTTACGCGGAATATTGCATCCACTGTTCAGGAACATTGAAATGTCCTACGTTGGAAATATTGCCGTGTAATGTGGCATGAATGTTCCTAGGGAATATTGTCTGAACATAGCGTTGAATGTTCCCTGAATGTTCCTGTGGAATGTAGTCCGAATATTGCCCTGCAAGTGTGTGGAATGTTCCGGTCGAATATTGAGGCAATATTTACAAAAAAATTTCAAAAAATTCTGTCGAACTTTGCTGAAATACTCCTTTGAAAGTGTTAAGAAAGTTTCAGTGAAATATCCCTAGCGCATTGTCTTGAAAGAATAATGTATAATGTCTATTTGAAAGAATTAAGAAATTTCTTTGAAACCGTGCTTGGCCATTTTTTTATTACTTCTTCTTACACACAATACAACTTCAAATAGAAAAATTGATCTTGCGACTAAATACAAGTGTTTATACTAAATTTTTATTAATGTGTATTACAAATCTGTTTTAAAAAATCTCTATTACGTCAGAATTTTGAAGAAAACGTAGTATATGTAAAAATAGCTAAGATCTTAGCTAGAAATAAAAACATATTTTTTTAAAGAAATCTTCTTGATAAAAGTAGACATTTATTTTTTCTTTAATTGGCAAAAAATATAAAATGAAACAAATCCAAAGCTTAGCTTCCAAATTTTTTCTCCATTTTTTCGACCGTTATAAATAAATTTTGGATAAATGAGTTTCTTCGGTCTTACGGATATATAACCGATGTTTTGACACCTAAAATCGCTTTTTAGCTGTTTACACAAGACCCTAAGAGCGAAGAAACCCCTTTATCGAACATTGAATTATCGAGAAATATTAAGATGGTTTCGAAAGAAAAATAAGCTTAATATGTATTTTCAAACAAATTTTTTGAAAATTTCCGATGCACCTCAAAACATGATGGTAAAGCTAATTCGAATCGGGCAATAAAATGAAAGAATCAGTATTTCTTATTTTTTGATCCCCTAAAATATATCTGAGATCCAAGAAAATCGGAGGCGCCACATCTAGGAATCATTCCTTATAAGAGATGGAAAGGGGGGGGGGTGGCTGTCGTAGAAAAATTTGCACCCTCGGGAAAATAAAATTTGGGGTTCCTAGAATTATCAAAACAAAGAGTCCTCTTATTTGGCTGCTATTAGAGAAAGAAGATCAAAAGCCACATAAGTGGAAATTAAAAGAATTACCTCCAATCGGTTGACTGGAGCAAAAAATGATACACTCGAGAATTGTAAGTTTATTATATATTAGTATTACTTATATACTTCTTTAGTGTACATAGATCTATAACATTCGACGTACTTGATTGAGATATTAAGATGTACTCTGCCGATTCGAATTAGCTTTGCCATCTTATTTTGAGGTGCATCGGATAATTTCAAAAAGTTTGTAAGTAGTCGATGTTCGATAAAGTGGTTTCTTTGGTCCTAGGGTCTTATGTAAACAGCAAAAAAGCGATTTTAGGTGTCAAAACATCGATACTTTTATCAAGAAGATTTCTTATAAGCTTTCAGCGGGCCAAGCCATTTTTGTGGCCCAGAGAATTGATTTTTCATCAAATTAGATTTTCGAATTTTTCTCGTCAAAAACGAAAGGTTCGCAAAAGAATTAAGAAAGAAGTTTCGTCGCTTTAAAAAGTTGTACCGCTTACTTTTTTTTGTGTTATCTTACTTCGTTCACGACTTAAGGATAGCGAGTCTGCCTGTTTAGAAATGGATTCGTCCTATATTTTAATTTTTCTCAAATTTTAAAGGAAGAAACAAAACAAAGAAGACGCAAACTTAACGGATGAAACGGACGACCAAGATATGGAAGAGGAAATTGAAGGAGAATCCGAAGAAGACGAACGTGAAGAAGATTAAAGTTAAGGAAAATGGTCCTTTAAAAATAGTATATTACGACTCAAGGCCAGAAAGTTGGATTTCCGGGCGTGTGTGATATGAAGTTCGAGGCGAAGCCGAGGCCTCATATCACGCACGCCAGGGCATCCAATATTTCTGGCCGTGTGTCGTATACTATTTTTCTTCATCTCCAGCCGAAAGTACGTTTAATAATTAATGTTAATTAATAAAATGCGTTGTCGGCTGCTAGCTCGGATGCTTTTTCTTGTGTGGCCTGCATCAGCACGCGCGCCACCTCGCGTAGCGCCGCTGCTGCTCTCCGCTCAGCTGAGCGGATGAATGGGATTCGGTCGCCCGTCCGACTTTTGCAAAGCCGAGGCGGAGCCGAGGTTTTGCTGGTCGGGGCGGGTATCAAAAACACATATTTTTTCTTTTTTCTTAATACTTCTTCCTCGTCTGGCAGACGAGGAAGAACCATTTTTGAGGTCTTGTGCCGTCTTTTCATGCACAAAAATCGCAACGACGCTAATCGATCGGTTTTGAGGTTGAACGCACCGACGGTCTCTTTTTTCCATTCATCTGTCAAGATAAATATTTTTCAGAGGCTAAGTACACAATAACACAATACTGCGCGTTGCTACGTCAGGTTGCTACGTCAGCGAACCACAAAAATCTCGCAGCCAATCAGAGATCGTGTTAACTCTAGCAGGCCGCAAAAGCCACTGTTCCCGGACAGAAATGCGGCCGGGAAGACGTACTTTCGGCTAGGGGATGAAGAAAAATATGTTTTTATTTCTAGTTTAGATCTTAGTTATTTTTAAATAAAGATTGAAATGTTTCATGTTTCGTTAGACATTCGAACTTTTTGACCACGTTTTCTTCAAAATTCTGACGTAATAGAGATTTTTTAAACAGATTTGTAATGCACGTTAATGAAAATTTAGTATAAACACTTGTATTTAGTCGCAAAATCAATTTTACTATTTCAATTTGTATTGTGCGCAAGAAGAAGTGATAAAAAAATGGCCAAGCACGGTTACAAAGAAATTTCTGGATTCTTTCAAATAGACATTATACATTATTCTTTCAAGACAATGCGCTAGGGATATTTCACTGAAACTTTCTTAACACATTCAAAGGAGTATTTCAGCAAAGTTCGACAGAATTTTTTGAAATTTTTTGTAAGTATTGCCTCAATATTCGACCGGAACATTCCACACACTTGCAGGGTAATATTCGGACTGCATTCCGCAGGAACATTCAGGGAACATTTAACGCTATGTTCAGACAAAGTTCGAGAGGAATATTCAAAACACATTTAGGGCCATATTTCGACAATATTCCCTAAGAACATTCATGCCACATTACACAGCAATATTCCCAACGTAGGACATTTCAATGTTCCTGAAAAGTGAATGCAAAATTCCATGGAAATATTCCCAATGTTCCAATGGAATATTCCTGGAATATGAATGGAATATGAATGGAATATAGCGTGCTATGCGGTTACAGACGAAATCATTCAAATATTGACTGATAATTCACTGAAATTTGTAAGACCCGGCCTGACATTTTCGCCTGAGATGTTCCTGAGATTTCCCTTCGGTAAGGCATAATTCCTCGAAGCTTTTGAGAACTAGAAGCCGTTTGGGTTCTCGAAAGTTTTTGAGTAACTCGATAGATTCGAGTACTCGAATTACCGAGCCAACTCGACCTCAACTTTATATGGAAAAAATCGACTTAACTCTGCTTAAAGTTTCGAGCATTTGCACACCCCTAGATTTGAGCCAATTTTTTAAGTGTATGACTTATTCAGAACGCATTCATTTATTATTCATCCTTCAATCAATGTAACGATAGTTCACAAAGTAGTAATAAATCAAATATTTTAGTATCCACCCGAACAAAAATAATTCGTCTTGGCTAAGTTTTCATCTAAGACATAGCCAAGATATAGCCAAGACGTTCTTGTAAGTCTCGCCTCTGGCCGTCAGCGAGATTTCATTTTTCGTCTTCAAGTCGAACCCAAGACATCGACAACAAAAGGCTCTCAAGACCTCGAAGGGTCACAACCACAAAAGGCTCCTAAGACCTCCGAGGGTCATCACTAAGCCGCTTTAAATTTTACAGAATATTTATATCATTCATCTTCATGGTATTTATTTTTCATGTATGAATAATTCTTTTTAACTGCAAGATTTATGTTATTTGAATATCGAATCTAAAAATGTTGTCCATTTCTACTTATTGCCAACTGTTCACAAGATACGTACTTGTAGAAAATGACAGTTTTAACCCTTTTACGGAAAATTTGATATGCCTGTAGTTTTTGAGACTAACAGGTTCCGAATTTTGAATTAGCAAATCATTTATTACAAAATCACAATTTTTATCAGTTGTAAAATTGTAATCCGTAGCAGATGCCAACTTTTTGAACCCAGACTAATTATCTGATTCCTCGAAATGGCAGGCCCTGCCCCGGTGGGGTCCATAGTTTATAGAGGTCGGAGTATAATGGACAATAAAATTCACAAACGAAAACTTTTGGAATTTACACCCCGGAAAATATTAAAGCCATAAGTTGGTAATATAATTTTCTTTAGAAAAAATTATGTTTATTTATCAAGACACACACTTCTCATCTTAAGATAAGTCCACCTCAACTTCTCTTCAAAACCCGTCGTAAACCTTAGTCATAAACTCAAGACTTATCTCAATCTCCGACTCCTAAGTCTCGCCCCTGACCGCCAGCAAGACATAGCCGTCTTGGAGACGAACTGAAGATGAAATATTTTTACTCGGGCAGAGACCGTCAGTTTGATAAGATGTATGAATTAAACAGTTCCGTAACCAACTGCTGTTACAAATAGCTATTGAGTTTTTTTCACTTTAGTGTATATAGCACATCAACTAAAAATTATATTTTCAAAAGTGGACTTTTATAATATTAATTCTGATCTAAAACTGCAGATATATAAGATTCCAAACAATTTTTGCACCCGCAGAACACAGATTTTTCATTTCCAAAATTGCCAATCCTCTGTGGTGACCAAAGATAACATAGCAAAAAAAGTTGAAAAAGATCATGTACTATCCTACATTATGTTTACTCATCGGTGCTGTTTTGATGTCTAACTTCTGTGCCGGAATTACCAATTTTAATGCATCAAATGGTGATGTGCACGATTTGGCTAATTTGATGGAGAAGAAAGATATATTGATTGATGCCGTCCATGATTATCTTCTGGGACAGGAAAAGCGATTAGCCACTCTACAGAAGTATGTCTACAAATTTCAATTTACTTTTTACACGTGCTGAACGATTCCCAAATTAATTTTTAATTTTTTTTAATTTGCACGTACCACAAAAATAAATGTTTGTGCAAAAAATTTGGAAACAGAATAGAAACTTCTTTTTCGATCACCCCAAGCTAAGATTAACGTTTGATTGGAACCATGTAACTATTTGGTTGCTACAGAAGCAACGGCATTTTTCTGTGATTCCAACATTTTTTGTTACTTGAACAGAATTTGTTAAAAAAGCAAAATTTGGTTGATTTTAATGATAAACTAACTTTTGGTTAACCGACTTAGACCCATTATTTTGATTGTTTTTCTTCATAAAAATCTTGTTTTCGTTACAGGCACATACAAGATTATTCGAAGGAACACGAGAAAGGAATACGTAATATCTAATATTATATTTTAAATCCTAAAATTTAAAAAAATCTATTTTTCGACGTCAAATTTCGTGCAATTTTAAATAATATTTTCATTTAAATACTTTCAATTCTAATATTTAATTTGAAGAAAATCGCGATAGTTGTTGAAAGTTTCTCAATATCTGATGGTAAGCTTATTTCTTCTGGGGAACTTCTCTACTCCTTTTTTTAAATATGGCCTCAAATAATGTGTAACTAATAAATTTATATTTATTTAATATTATTTAATTTTTTCAATTCAATTCAACTCAATTTATTGAGAAACCCAGATAATTTTGATGCATATCAATTGTATAATAGTTTGTTCAATGAGTAAAACTTTTGTTCAGGAAATTCCTGGACAGTTAACGTTTTGAATTTTGTCGTACAATTTTATAAAGAATATATTACAACTTTGTAATATTCCAGTGGCTTTTTACAAAGGAGTTCGATGCTAGAGTATAAAAATAAAAGATAAAACAAAAAATTTACCTTAAAATTAACTATTTAATCGGGCACTGGACTCCGAGCGAAACCCGCAAATGCGCATTCAACTTTAAATTTGAAAAAATTATTTGGTGCTTTTTTCGAACAATTTCAACCTTCTGCAGTACGTTCGATCTAATATTTACAAAGCGTTGTATGATTTCCAGTCAAATGCATGTCTGTGGATTAAATTTCAGTTTTCGGTATGAATGTGGGTTTTCGCACAGTAGTCAAAACCAGGAATTTACTGTTCATAATACTTTAGAAGCTCTATTTCTGAACGAATTTTGAAGTTTCTTTTTTAGAAATTCTCAGAATAAAATTGTTAAGGTCTTTAAACTCATTCATGTTTCAACTTAATTTTGCGTGTAGCAATATACAAACAATAACAGTGAACAAATCGATAACTTCAAGAGTATGATTTCTAATCTAAAATAAAATTGTTTAAATAAACTCGCTATTGATTAGAATTGTTGAACATACACTGAACGAAAAAAAATACTTGATTAAATGTACAATTTAATTGTTATAAGCAATTTATTTAACCAAATCCTTCAGTATATCAGAATGTTGTCAAAAAATCATTATTTTGTTTTATCAACGTAAAATTAACGACCTCGTTCAAACAAAGGCCAGAAAATGAAAAAAATAAAAAAAATAAGCGTTGGAATTCTTTTTAAATTCAAGAATTTTCAAAATTTGTAGTTTGACTTCAATTGATGGCATCAACTAGGAAACTGTAGCAAAAATCTTAAATTTATACCATATAATCTTTGAAGTCATTTCTTTGATTCAAGATAATAAAACTTGAAAAAAACTTCACCAGTTCCCGAGATATGACTAAAAATGTCCAAGCGTGTATGCTTTAAGTTTCAATCGGCGATCATTGCACTCGCGGCCGACAGCGGTGATCGCTGACTGAAACTTATGACACGGACACGCTTGGACATTTCTAGTTATATCTTAGGAACCGGTAAAGCTTTTTTAAATTTCATTGCCATCAATTGAAGATGAGTTTTCAAAGATTGTGTGGTGAAATATTCAGATTTTTGCTACAACTTCCAAAAAGCGCATACCTCCGATTAATTTGAAACTCCGTATACCGATGTATTTTGACGCGCCGATCACGAATATGGTAGTGGAAATCGACAAAAATGCGATTTTCATGGTAAAAATCATGAAAACCCCATGGAAATCATGGTTTTTTGCGCTTATCTCAGTATATAATAAGGATTTTTGGAAAAGCTTCAAACAAAAGTTGTAGATATACTCAAAATACACATTTTATATTTGATGAAGTTCTTCTGGAAAACCAATATTTTTCTATAAAAGTAGGAAAATGTTGGTACAAAGTGTAGAATTGCTTGGAATAGAACTTGTGGCACTCCTGTGAATGTTCACCGAATTAATATACGTCACATCCCTGAACCTTTCCAACGTCTCGTGTGGGTGGGGGAGTTGGAGCCCCTGTGACTGGTCACAGAAATAATGTAGGTCACATCCTTACCCCATTCCAACGTCTCGTGGGGGAAAGGCACGCTTGTGACAAGCCATAAAAATAAATTAGGTCACATAACTTCCCTTTCCAACGTCTTTAGGGGGGCGGGAAGGTACCCCTGTGACTGTTCACAGTAATAATGTAGGTCACATCCTTACCACTTTTCAACTTCTCGTGGAGGGCGGGAAGGCACCCCTGTAAATGGCCACAGAAATAATATCGGTCACATTATTACACCTTTCCAACTTCTTCTGTGGGGGGGGGACCCCTGTGACTGTTCACCGAAATAATGTAGGTCACATCCTTACCCCTTTCCAACATCTCGTGGAGGGCGGTAAGGCACCCCTGTAAATGGCCACAGAAATAACTTCGGTTACATTATAACCCCTTTTCATCTTCTCGTGGGAGGGGGGATGGGGGGAGGCACTCCTGTGACTGGCCATAGAAATAAATTAAGTCACATACGCTACACAATGTACAGTATTTTTGAGATATTGCACGTCGATGGCCAGACGGACAACTGTGCACGTCGTTGGTCAGACGGAAAACTGTGCACGTGCCAACTGAGCACGTGCCATATGTGCACGTGCACAGATATCATTTGCCCAGCTGTGCACGTGCACAGATGGAACTTGCCCAACTGTACACGTGCACATATGGAACTTGCCAAACTGTGCACGTTTATGCCCGTACGTAAGGGTTTATACAAGGGATGTCCTTTATATCTACGTATAATAAATTTTTAAAAGTTACAATTATTCAAACGTGGTGAAATGGAGCGTACTAACTTTTTTAAAGTTAGTTTGAAAATATTTTCAATATTATTTTTATGAAATTATTCCTTCCAAATTATTATAGATATATGAAAATCTCTTTTTGTTCGACCCCCTTGAAAACGCGCCATTGCATGCAAGTGAAGCAGGCGTAATGTGGCCGCTTCCAGCCAAGTGACGTTCGCACATGCGCACTCCGCCGCCGGGCCGACATGAAACTTTACGCCCACTACATGAAACTTTACGCCCGCTATATAAAACTTTACGCCCGCTACACATACACATACAGTGTAGTGTGTGTCAAGGGCGTACGGATATTTTGACTCGTCAAAATAGCCTTCTTCACGCCCTCGATAAGCAATGTACTATTTTAAATGTACTTTTCAATACTTTTATCTTATTAAGCTTCTTTGAGTCTGCCAGTGGGTATGGAGACATCTGATGTCCTTAGGACGTCCTAATGACGACTAACTACCGTGCCTACTTGGTAGGTATTTTTTCTCAAGTTACTTATCTATCTTTGATTTCACAAAATCGTTTATTTATTTTATGTATTTTCTTATGATGTAACAAAAAGTAAACTCGAAAATAAATTTTTTTCAATAATTTTTATCAAAGTTTTACCGTTGTTTATGCGACGATGTATAATGACGGGTTACACATTTGTCTTCGTCATTGGTTAGTGAAATCTCATGGTTTATTTATTTGGGTGGTAAACATTTTTTTCTTCAAATTTTCTTGGTCTCACACCCCAGATTTGTTCGAATACAAAAAAAGTAAGCACGTCTTTTTTTTATTTTAAAATCAATTGATTTTTAGGGGTGGTTCAAAGCCCATAAAGTTTCACGTGTATTTCCACTGGAAAAAAGGCCGTTTTGGAAATTTCCGATAGAATCGTTAATAATGGATTATCTTACTGTATCTGGCATGATTTTCTTGAAAATTATCTGCTAAATACTTTTTAAATTCAACCCCTATAAGCCATTTTTATAGGGTCTCGAGAAAAACTCCATAAGTGCAAAAATGAAGTATTATGTCCAGCGTGAAAAAAAGTTCCCTTGCTCAAGCATGGGTCAAAAATAGGTCAAAAATGTTTAAGTTCGACGGATTCCAGAGTTTAACTTGCATAAAACCAACTAAAACCTTACTAATTCTGTCTATTTATCATTTCACATAAATTGGCCTAGTTTTAAGTGCTTTTTTGTAACAAAATCCATAATTGGTTCAGAATATTAAAGCTGTACGCATCACTCCAAAGGTATGACTCATAAATCTATTAAAATTGGTTGAAATCGATATTTCCTAGTTGAAAAATAATATTTTGCAGCCCAAAGTTCGATTGTTAGATAATAAACTTTCTTAGACTATAGCCAGAAAATTTCTAATTCTAAAGAACAAATTGGAGAAAGAATTTGGACATGTGCCAAATTTTGAAAATCCCGTGAGTCTGAGGCCGACGCGAAAACGTGAAAGACTAGGCCGACCCTACCCAATGTCACTTTACACACACACACACACACACTTTCGACGAATTCATAGGCAACAGGCCAACAGCCATACCACGCTGAAAAAACCAGTTCTCGTCAGATCACTGAAGTTAAGCAGCGTTGGGCGCGGTTAGCACTTGGATGGGTGACCATTCGAGAAAACTGAGTGCTGTTGGCACATCGTGGGTGTGGTGAGCCCACACTTGTGGTTATTTACTACAAGTTATCAACCTAGAAACACTACCCGAATCGGGTAGTGGCACGTCTACCCCGAAAGGGAAATGGCTTAATGGTATACATAGAATTCGAAGAATTCATAGATTTCCATGAATTCGTAGAATTCGAGGAATCCATGTAATTCGAAAAATTCATAAAATTAAAAGAATACAGAGAATTTAAGGAATTTAGAGAATTCAAGGGATTCAGAGAATTCGAGGAATTCTGAGAATTCGAGGAATTCTGAGAATTCAAAGAATTCAGAGAATTCAAGTTATTATGAGAATTCCAGGAATTAAAACCACTCTGTAAAATCTCAGCATTTTGAATTCTTTCTATTCATAGAATTCTTGGAATGCCTGGAATTCTCTGAATTCCTTAAATTCTCTTAATACTCCTAATTCTCAAAATTCCATAAAATCTGTGAATTCCTTGAATTGCTCGAATTCTGTAAATTCCTTAAATTTTCTAAATTCTTTGAATTCTCTGTATTCCTTGAATTCCTTGAATTCTCTGAATTTCATGAATTCCTTGAATCCACTGAATGCCTTCAATTTGCTGAATTCCTTAAATTTTCTGACACTGTAAATGATACAATAAGTACTTGCGATCAAGGTGAAAGAATAATTTTGCTAGGAGATATGAACGGATGGGTCGGCGTCCAACGCCAGGATACAGATACAGAAAGGGTGCTAGGTAATTTTGGGGATCCAACAAGAAAAAATTATAACGGGGAAAAATTAGTTAGCTTATGCTTAGAAAAGGGCCTATTCATTACAAATACTTGGTTTCGACATAAAATGATCCACACGTACACCTGGTGTAAAGGAAATAACCGCAGTGTAATTGACTTCGTTATTGCGGATGAAAGACTAAGAGGAATAGTCAAAGATACAAGAGGCATGAGGGGTTCCGAATGCAATACTGATCATTACCTTTAGGTCTCCAAAATAAACTTAGGGCGGGGATGGAGAAGAAAGAGAACAAAAAAACGAAACAAACGCGAATCAATATTGAAAATTTACAGAAACCAGAAGTTCGAGTAGATTTTCAGAATACGATAAACGAACGCATAGATAAGGCAACTTGGGAGGCGCTTAGAAGCAATAAAGATATAGAGGGCGCGTGGACTTTGTTACGAGATATCATTCTTAAAACTGCGATTGAAGTGTGTGGTTCGGCAGCGGTAGGAAGAAAGTCTGGCGATGCGTGGTGGGATGATGAAATTGAGGCAGCCCGACAAGAAAAGAAAGAAGCGTACGAAAGAACGTTGCACATCACAGGTCTTAGCGAAGAGGAGAGAAATAGGCTCAAAAATGATTAGAGACACAAAAATAGGAAAGTTAAACGACTAGTCAAGGAAAGTAAAGATAAAATCAGAACAGAAGAAGAAAAGAAAATACAAAACGACTTTAAACGAACCGTGAAACTATATTTAATCAGATGAAGGAAAGTAAAAGTACAGAGTTTGTCAGCATGAGAAACAGCAAAGGTGAAATGCTATATGATATAGAAGTAAGAATATACATCTTTTAAATTTACATTTTTTTTTACATTTACATTTTTCTTCAAAAACCTGAAGGAAAATTTATTGCCTGGGGAGGTTTTGATTTGCTTCGATTTTGCTGAGAATTACGCCTTCATAATCCAGAATGTAGCGCAATGATAATTTAGCTCATGACATGGTGGCTGTTCACGAGTATCAAAAGATAATAGTAGAATACTTGAAAACTCATTTCAGGCCAAGTAAAATCTACTATTTCACTGATGGTACAGGGCAAAATTTCAAAAATAGGAGTAGCTTTGTTAATCTCGAAGCCCATGAAGAAGATTTTGGTATCCAAGCTGAATGGCACTTCCATGGAAAATCTCATGGTAAGGGTGCATGTGATGGTATAGGAGCGAATATAAAGAGACAAGCAGTACGTTCAAGCTTACAATGTTCTCCGAAACATCACATGCTCACTCTCCATGCTTTGTTTCAGTGGGCAAACAGTAACTGTAAGGAAACCGAAATTTTTTTCAGCAGCAAAGAAAATCACGCCTTAGCCACCGAGTGACTGAAAACCAGATTTGACAAAGCTGTCATGATGCCAGATACATTACAGTACCACGCTTTCATTTCCACTCAAGACGGAAAACTTCAACTCAAGAAGTTTTCGTCCTCTGAGAAATACGACATCTTCTCGAATGGCAAAAAACAAAAACCGCAAAAGAATCCTGCAAAGAAAACAACTGTTGAAACTATCGCCAAAAAATCGAACAGAAAGACAGATAATATTACCATGTAATATTACTTAACTTAAAAAACTGGCACTAAAGCGTTGCACAACGATCCTCGGCGTGAGCGCACTAGGGGAGATCGCGCGCCACCGGCCCTATCACGGCATCTTGTTTATGTATCGTTTTATTGCTCAAAGACAAATTAATTTGCCACTCTAAAAATTGGAGGTCTTATAGGAAAAAATCTCAGCTTTCTTTTAAAACTATTTTAAAGAAAAAAAAAGTGCCCAAGTTTGAAAAAAAGTCAAATTTATTTTTGATTTTCGAAAATTTGGGTCAAATTTTGATTTTTTTCAAAAATCATTATTACCAACAGAAAGCGTGTGAAAAAATCTATCGAAAATATTTCAAGTGAAATTTTGTTTAAGGCAATAGGACAAAAGTTACGAACGTTTGAAAGTAAAGCTTTTCTTAAAAAACACAAAATTGTACCCCCTCCACTTTGATAAATAATTATCAAAATGAATTAATTTTTGGTGTGAGGAGTACTATCTGAAAGGACTACAATTGGGCCAATTTTTAGCCCGATCGGACAACTTTCATTTTCGAGGTGGGTACACTTCAGAAATTATGCCCCATATCACAGGTCTTAGCGAAGAGGAGAGAAATAGGCTCAAAAATGATTACAGACACAAAAATAGGAAAGTTAAACGACTAGTCAAGGAAAGTAAAGATAAAATCAGAACAGAAGAAGAAAAGAAAATACAAAACGACTTTAAACGAACCGTGAAACTATATTTAATCAGATGAAGGAAAGTAAAAGTACAGAATTTGTCAGCATGAGAAACAGCAAAGGTGAAATGCTATATGATATAGACGGGATAGTAGACGCTTTAAAAGATTATTTTAAAGAATTATTAGGAGGTGAAGATATAGGGCAACAGAACTGCGACATAGAACATAATGCACTAGAAAACCCAATTGAAAAAGTCTGTGTCACTGAGGTTAGAGATATAATTAAAAACTTAAAAAACGGTAAGGCTGCTGGTGTAGACAGTATTAGCGCTGAAATGCTTAAATACGGTGGCGAGTACATACCTCACAGGTTGTGCGAATTGATAAATTTATGTATCGAGACGGGAGAAGTCCCAGACGATTGGGGAAAAGCGATTATCGTACCAATATACAAGAGAATGGGAGATAAAAGCAACTACAGTAATTACAGAGGTATCAGCTTACTAAGGACCGTAAGCAAAATATACTCAAAAATACTTATTCGTAGGGTAATAACAATTACAGAAGAAAAGATATGGGAAGTCCAAAACGGATTTATGCCAGGGAGATTATGTACAGATCAGATATTTAGCTTAAGACAGATCACAGAAAAAAGCTTGAGAGTAGGAAATGAAGTTTTCTGTGTCTTCGTTGAACTATAAAAGCATTTGACAATGTAAATAGAAGTAAACTTTTGGGAAGTCCTAAAGAGTACGGAGTCAATGGATGGCTCCAACAAGCAATAAAAACAACATATACAGGTATTAAAGCGAGTTTAAGGGTAAATGGGAAACTGAGTGACTGGTTCGATTTTATGCAAGGCGTGAAACGAGGATGCATTATGTCATCATGGCTATTCATCATATTTATGGATAAGTGTCTAAGAATGGCCCTCTTCGACGAAGAAGGTGTAGATCTCGAAACAGTGAAGGTGCGTGGATTAGCTTTTGCAGATGACAGGATTATTATGGCAGAATCAATCGAGGACTTGCAAAGAATGTTAAATAAACTTATTTCAAGCATGAAGAACATTGTCTTAAATAATGAGAGATCAGAACAAGTTGACAAGTACGTATATCTGGGTAGCCTATTCACTAGCGACGGAAAAATAGATAAGGAGTTATATAGGCGCATAAATAAGGGTAAGAAGGTTATCGGTAGAGCAGGGTCCATTCTCAGAAATAAAAAAATATCAAAAAAAGCTTAAATGGCTATACATAAATCTATATTTGTATCGACTGTACTATACGGTAGTGAGACATGGACCTGTCAAGAAAAGGACAGGAGTAAAATTAACGCGATTGGCATCAAACCTCTGCGGCACAATATGCGGGAAAATACTGATGGACAAAGTCCGAAACGAGATAATCCTCAAAGAATGTGGTACAGGAGAGACCCTAGTTGTCATATGGGAAAGAAATCAGTTAAGATGGTTCGGACATCTTGAAAGAATGCAAGATGAACGACTGACCAAACAAGTGTATAAAGGTAAAGTCAATGGCAGAATGCCCAGAGGTAGACCGCCGAAAGAATGGTTAGAATCTGTGAATGAGACATTAATCCGAAAAGACATAAGAAGCCATAGAAACACAAGAGCTTGCATGAAAAAATACGTGGACGTGAAGGAAGCCAGAGTAGTATGCCAGGACAGAAAAGTGTGGCGACAAATAGTTTATAAACAGAGTGACAATAGAGTGAATGACGCCTGAAGCAAAGACCTTGGATACTAATGGGCCGAAGTGGGGAACCACACACAACAATTTTGTGAGGCTCTTCATTTGGGGTGATCGCTAGAGAGATTGATCAGCAACCTGGATCGAAGCAGTGTTGCGGAACGAACGTGTCATTTAAATAAATAACACGAGAATTCTAGATCAATCTAAAATATCTATACCTTACACCTGCATACCTATCCACCTCATACCTATATACCCATCTACACACTACTATTTTCCAACCGAGCAAGTCACGCCTACCCCGAAAGGGAAATGGCCTAGTGGTATAATAATAATGATAATAATAATCTAAATTCCTTGAACTCTCTGAATTCCTTGAATTATTTTAATACCTTGAATTCTATAAATTCCTTGAATACTCTGAATTCCCTGAATTTTCTGAATTCCCTCAATTCGTTGAATTTGTTGAATTCTCTGAATTCCCTGAATTCCTTGAGTTCGTTGAATTCCTTGAATTCGCTGAATGCCTTCAATTTGTTGAATGCCTCAATTACTGAAATTCTCCGCATTCCTGGAATTCTTTGAATTCCTTGCATTCTCTGAATTCCTTGCATTCTCTGAATTCTTTGCATTCTCTGAATTCTCTGAATTCCCTAAATTCGTTGAATTCGTTTACAAGCTTTCTCTATGAGGAAGCAAAATAAATTTAAAAAAAGATTTTCTTATCTTTATAATCATTTGGAAGGAATGTCTTCATAAAAATAGCCTTTAAAATATTTTAAAACAAACGTTGAAAAAGTTAGTACGTTCAATTCCACCAGGATTGAATAATTTTAACTGTTAAAAATTTATTATACGTAGATATAAAGGATCACCGTCGTATAAAGCCTTACGCAAGGACATACACGTGCACAGTTGGGCAAGTGACATCTGTGCACGTGCACAGTTAGGCAAGTTCCATCTGTGCACGTGCACAGTTGGGCAAGTGATATATGTGCACGAGCACAGCTGGACAAGAGACATCTGTGCACGTCCATAGTTGGGTAAGTGACATCTGTGCATGTGCACAGTTTGACAAGTGATATATGTGCACGTGCACAGTTATGAAAGTGGCATCTGTGCACGTCCAAGTTCACAAGAGCCCATCTGTGCACGTCTAAATTTGAACGTGGACAGGTATCACTTGGACAGCTGTGCACGTACACAGATGGTACTTGGACAACTGTGCACGTCGAAATTTCAACGTGCACAGTTGTCACTTGGACAATTGTGCATGTGCACAGATGGTACTTGGACAGTTGTCCGTCCGGCCATCGACGTGCA
>CAKNYM010051807.1:392047-471350 GCA_932195095.1 Andricus curvator | reverse complement strand
AATGCCCCCTGTGGATTTCGACCATAGACCGCAACTCGTGTGCAGCGCTGTAGGCATAATGCACATGTAAATAGAAACATAAATTATAGTTGAATTGAAATAAAACTACTTGCACTTGCCATCTAATACTTTTATTAAATCATAATTTACCTAAGATAGTTCAAATTGTTACGTTAACAATAGAAAGTTCACCTCGAGGTGCATCCGGCTAGAAATAGTATAATTTTAGGGCTCTAGACATTCTGTTATATTAGATATCTTACATATGTTACATATGTTATTGGACATTATGTCCAACTCAATTCGAAGTTTTTGACTTTTTTCAAAAGTTGTACGATTTGAGAAATTGTTTCGTTCTCTCCACTTCCGATTTTAAGGCACACAATTTTAATTTTTAATTTGAAAACTTTAATTTTTCAATTATTTATATTTGAAACGACTGCACTCATCTAAAAGGATTTGAAAGCCTGGTGTTTGGATTAAAAACTAACCTGGGAAAAAGAGGCTAAAATCTGGAAGTTTTAATTAGGATCGGGAATTTTTTTCTTCTATCACAGAATCTACTTTTTCCCTACCTTATCTTCTTTTATTGTTTAGTCGAGAATCAGAGAGAGAGAGAGAGAGAGAGGAACATCTGATTACTTTACGCATATAGTATATGATAACATACGAGCCATGACAGTTTTTTTATAATTTTCTAAGTTCTTTTAATATTAATTATATGGGGCATTATTTCTCAAATGTACTTGAAAAATCCAAGTTGTCTGATCTAAGTTAAACTTGGGCAAATTTTTGTGTTATTAGATAGTAGTTTAGGGGGAAATAATTCCATCATTTTAATTTCGATAAGGGTTTTCGCACCATTTCCATTGATAAAAAGCATTTTCTGAATAAATAAATATTTGACCTTCAAAAAAAAGTATAAAACAAATTTGACTTTTTTGGAAAAAAAGTTTTTTTTTCATTTTTTTTTCAAAAGAATGCTTAGATTTCTTCCTTTCAAGAACCTTAATGATAAAGAGTGGAATTTTCAATGTTTATTTATGAAAACAGGCGTTAAGTGCCTTTATGAATATACTATCTATTTTGGCGATTTGTAACTCTTCTAATGGCGGTGAAGAAAATTTCGTCTAGTACAATTTCGATAGGTTTTTTCTCACTTTTGTAGTGATTATTAACATTGTTAATTGGTAAAAATAATCGTTTAGAACATCAGCGCGCGTGCGCAAGCTTCATTGGGTATACCGGAGTACTTAAAACTTATTTTCGTTGATAAACAATCCAATATCACTTGTTAACCTCAAGGTACGTAACTGAAAAAACCCCAAATTATTCTCTAGCCTGAAAAAAGTCAAAGAAAATGTCCTATGAAAAAATTAGTCGAAGTAGGCACCGAGTGCCTACAAGGAATGTTTTTCGTAGCCTATTCAGATGTGAATTAGGTCTTAATTGAATCTTAAAAATATATTTTTTTAATTTTGTAAAAAAAATTTTTTAAACTTTGTAAAAAAAATATGAAATTATTCTTTAAATTTTAAATTATTCTTTGAAATCCTTTTCCTCCTACATTCCCCTCCCATCACTACCCTCCTTTGAAAAAAGTACGACGGATGAACAGACGGACGAACACCCGACCGAAACTATAAGGGTTTCTGCCCGAGGCTACGAAACCCTAAAAAGAGCGAGAAAACCCCTGAAGAAATGTTATTAGATAACATTTTCTGTATTGCCATTAGAATAGTTAAAAATGGCCAAAATGGAAGACATCTATGGATATCCAAAAATTTTCACCCTATTCCCATGAAGTTTAACTTAGATCGGATAACTTTGATTTTTAACTGGGTGAACTTGAGAAATAATGCCCCATATGAGAGTTGAAATTTGTTCTCTTAAATAGGTTGACACCTAGAAAAATTCTCTATTAAAGAAGCCAGGATGTTGCCCGTGTGAAAAAATTTCTTGGCAGTTTTGAATCATGCTAAAGTCAGTACAGTTTTTCTCAAACCTGTCTATTTACGCAATACTAGCCTTGCCCTACATTGACGCTGTCTAGTTTTCCTACGTGTTTGATTCAAACCTTTCTGATGTCTAGTCCCAGTCTTGGCTCTATCTAGGAGTTCGTTACGAATTGGAATATATGAAGACTGTCCAGATATTAGCTAGTTTCTAGCTTCAGAGAATAATAATTTTTTAATAAAAGATTTAGGAAATTAGAATACATAATTGCATAATTGCTTAAGTAATAATTAAATGTACACTTACATATTCAAGATAATAAACAATAATTATTGAAGGTGATTTAAATCTTGATATACAAACTATATTCTTAACAACGATTTCTTTTGAAGAATGTTTTGAAACATTTTCTTTCAATTGAATTATATAGTAAAGTTATAATAAATTTATATTAAATTTATATTAATTATAATATGTATAATGCTTTGTATTATATTTATAATATTCCAGAAAATCAAATTTTAACATGAATCACTCATTTAATTCATTTTAATTATTTATTGCGTAAATAATAATGCAACCTAACGTATGATTGATTTCAAACAATAAACTTTAATTATTTTGTAGCCCAATGATTTATTCACACATCAAGCACTTTTAATGTCTGAAAATTGTTCATGTTTTATTGAAGTAAATGTTACGATGTAATGAATAGAAATTAGTATCCGACAAAAATGAAAAAAAAATTAAACATTTAGGTGGCTGAGTGCGTTGAGGCGACGGGACAAAATTACAGCAACATAATATGAAGTTAAATCAAAAGTTCGGGATGGGGTCAACTTTGCACGTAGCAACTTTGCACGTGCCCAACTGTGCACGTCGATGGCCAGACGGACAACTGTGCACGTCGTTGGTCAGATGGACAACTGTCCACGTGCCAACTATGCACGTGCACAGTCGTCACTTAGACAACTGTGCACGTGCACAGATGGTACTTGGACAACTGTGCACGTGCACAGATGTCACTTTCCTAACTGTGCACGTGCACAGATGTCACTTGTCCAACTGTGCATGTGCACAGTTGTCACTTGTCCAACTTTGGACGTGCACAGTTGTCACTTGCCCAACTGTGCACGTGCACAGATGCCACTTGCCCAACTGTGCACGTGCACAGATGGAACTTGCCCAACTGTGCACGTTTATGTCCGTACATAAGGGTTGATACGAGGGTGGTCCTTTATATCTACGTATAATTATACGCCCTCACCTATGACTCGTTACAAAAACATTGCGCTCGTTTCAAAAAGGCTGTCAGTCCGCATTAGTCACGAAATGTACTATCTAATACTTTTATCTTATTAAGCTTCTTTGAGTCTCCCAGTGGGTCTAACTACTAACTACCGTGCTTACTCGGTAGCTCTTTATTTTTTTCAAGTTAGTTGTCTGTCTTTGATTTCACAAAATCGTTTATTCATTTGATGTATTTTCTTATGATGTACGGGGCTCATATCATGAGCACTCTGCTACCTCGTCGAATAGATAATTTGCTTCCTTAAAGAAGAAGGATTAATTATTTTAATAAAATTGTAAATCTCAATTTTTCCAATATTATAACTGGTTAGTTTTCTTAATCTTCAATCAAATATATTAATATTATAGAACAATGGATTTGTTTCGAGTCAAGGAATATTCTGTTTGCATGCATTAACTGTGAATTATGATAATGAGAAAAAGTTTGAACTATAAAAAACAATTTTTCAAGTAGTAAAAACGTGCTAAGAAATGCAATTAACATGCTTCAGAACATTGTATTAGACATTTATCAACTGACGAAAGTTAAATTAAATGAATTAAAGTTTTTTCGAAAATGTAACTATTACAAAGCTTTCTCTATGAGGAAGCAAAATAAATTTAAAGGAACATTTTCTTATATTTATAATAATTTGGAAGGAATGTTTTCTTAAAAATAGCCTTTAAAATATTTTGAAACAAACTTTAGAAAAGTTTGTACGCTGCATTTCACCGGGATTGAATAATTTTAATTATTAAAAATCTGCCCGCTTCGCGGGCACATTCTCATCGCGCGCTTAGCGCGCGGCTCGCTTCGCTCGCAAGTTTGAGCGCGCCTAGGGCGCGCAACTGTTGGATCTCGCGCTTCGCGCTCGATCATATATTTATCTCGCGCTTCGCGCTCGATTATGTATTCACCTCGCGCTACGCGCTCGGGCGTATCTACATCGCGCTTTACGCTCGGTTGCTCTAGATTTTTCAACTTCGTGTTCGACTTCGATGAAAAGAAAAAGTTTGTTTGAAAATATTATAAAATTATCAAAACCTCTACATATTAAGTGATTGTTAAATTTGTTTTTATTTTAGACTGAAAAGGAACTTCATTTACTCAAGGTTCTATCGACCTTAAGGAACACATTCTCATCCAGACACTCGCGCTTCGCGCTCGATATTTGATTTGAAAATAATTTGAACCTTGCGTTCCACGCTCGGTTCTGTGCATTTCATTTTTTCTATTTTCAATGCTGTTTTTTACGAATAAAACAAAAACTACGCGTCATATCAAAAAGTGAATGATAAGAAATTTGTAGATCTTTTTTGGGTGCACAATTTTGGTGTAATGATCTTTTCTCGTATCTTGCATAGTTTCACAGCAAAATGGAATTTTTGATTATTTTTTTGTGCGATCAAAATTTGAATTTTTTATTTTTCAAAAAATTCAAAAAGTTGTTATGAAAATATTATAGGGCGTTCAAAAAGCAACGTTTTTCTCCTCCTGACTTTTTTTCATATCGTGCGTTTTTCGGCTTAAAATGTACATTTTCGTTTGTTTTTTGGAATTTTGAAAATGCTATAACTCCAGTAATTTTTGTTTTATCACGAAAAGTCATTAGCATATTTTGTTCGTCATTTTGCGTACTACTAATAACCATACATAGAATTTTTAAATCTTCAAAAAAAGTGGTCTCAAAAATTTTCAAAATGTGCTCACTTTTTGAATTTTCATCCAAAATAGCTGGTTAACGAACTCGTTCTCTATTTTTCGGCCATAAAAAAGTGTGCCAAAGCTCAATCAAATCTGATCATTTTTTCGAAAGTTATCGTGGCTACAGACAGACAGACAGACTACAGGCTACAGACAGACAGAAACCTTAGTAAAAATCGTTTTTTCTAGCTCAGGGGGTCTCAAAACGTGGAGATTTGATGAAAACCGACTATGTCAAATTTTACATAAAACCAATACCTTCTCATTAGAATGAGAATGTAAAAACGTTTTCTCGTATAAACAAGGTAAAAAGGACCCCACACAAAGAAAATCATTATATTTGGTCCATGCTCTTTTGGGACATTTATTCTAGTTCCATAAACTAAAAAATAAATTAATTTTGGGAAAATCCATCAGAAGCCACTTTTCAATGTATTTTGTGTGTGGTTCTTTTTTCGAATTCCTAATCGCAAAAAGCCACTTCTGATCAGCCGATCTAGGTCAAGGTCCTATGAGACCTCACCATCAATTAGAGCTACAATTCGACCGAATTTCATGTTTATTGCTCTCTTACTTTTTGAGAAAATTATAGTAAACAAGAAAAAGTTACACACAGTAACGCGCACATACGGAAATTGTTTTTAAATTTCATTTTTGTGTTCCTGAGGCCGAATTATATAGCAGAAACCGTTCCTCTATAAGATAATCAATATAATTAAAGAAGTAATTTTTGATTTCAGGACAGCCAACTTTATCCCCGAATTATTGATTGCCATATCTTTTGAATCAACTATGCATGTTCGTGAGTTTCAAATGTCACACAAAATTAAAACGTGATGTGGAATTTTGTTGTTGTAATAAATACGCAGAAAGTATATAAATTCTAATTCAAGTTTGGAAAAAGTATAAAAATTTATAAATAGTTTCTGCTATTAATTCCACTTATTTTTATTTCAAGTAGACCTTTTGAATCTTTGTAATTTTAACGTAAACTGTTAAATCAATTATAAAATTCAAATCGCTGTCAAAATTATTCCTATTTATTTAACTCTATATTTAGAGTTTCAAAATTTCGATTTCAGCTATATAATATCTTTATTTTAACGATTTCAAAACGTGATTCATTATTAATATTGGTAAAAATAAAATATGCTGCGAATCTATATTTTAAAGATTTTTCCAATATCATTGGTTCGTTTTAAACGATATTTTTGTCCAGATCAAGTATAAATATCGTTGGCTGAGCTATACATTTTCTCTGTGTGGCAAATTGTACCAATCTTTTTCTGAGGCACCTAATGGTGCAGCGTCCTTATAATTAACGATCTTTGTCTTTAAGAAAAATCATAGATCTGCTCGAGTCGATAAATCTCTAAGAGTCTCGCAGATCTCGACAGAGATTAGATTGTTGTCGAGATTAAGCTTCATTTAATTTGCTTCAGTATGAAAAAACGAAGTTCGAAAAGAAATCACCTGCGGTCAATTCGAGAGTAGAGAAGCTCATAATTCTTATCCTCACGACCTGTAACCCTTCTTAAATTCAAATAAGAGGCTTTGTCGTTTACGAAGTTTTGTTCAAGGAGCAAATTTAAGTTTGTAACCTGACAGGTCCATGTTTTCTTTATCCAAATCCGCTCACATCAGATTTTTTTAACAACCTATAGCTGAACAAAGTCGAGTGTTGTCGATTTTTTATTCCTACTTCAGTCAAAATAACTGATGGAACCAATCTAGTGCCTCTTTACAGCATCAATTATTATTCAAAAAGATTAAAAGTACTTTGTTTTAGTAAATTTGATAGACCAATTATTTAATAAGAAACATTAAACTGCGGTAATTTGGATTAAACGCTCTAAATTATAGCTCTAATTACAATTGGACCAAAGCGAGTTCTAACAAGTTCTACTACAGGGGCCATTCACAACTTTGTGTGAGAATATATGATAGACCCAAAATATGCAACGCTGAATTTATGCAGACGTTTTAGAGGGCTTTGATCTATTTTTGACAAGGCTGAGGATTGGCACCCTATTTTGTTCTTTAAGTTACATGGGTATGAAAAAAATATTCAATTTACGTCGCTTCCAAAGTCAATCATTTAATGTTTGTTGCGAATTTGTATTGAGAAATTACATTAGGAAGAATTGAACTGAACGCATACTTTTCAGAATATATATATATATATATATATATATATATATATATATATATATCAGATGGAACAAGCCGCTAATTACTTAAACTACCTCAAGACCATTTAGCGAGGCGCATGAATATTACGGAAATTCTAATTTTCCTACGATTTATTTTCGGATATTCCTTTGACATAAAAACAATTTATCCTAATTTTTATTTTTCCAAATTACTATTTGACCTCATTTTTTTCCGAATCAAAAATTTGGCCTACTCTCTAAATCTGAATCAGTGAAAAGTCACTGATTGTCAGTGAAGTCTCCCTAATTAAAATAGCTAGAATCCGGTCACTGACAACCAGTGAGAAGTTACTTATTCATTCAGTGAAAGTTTCACTTTTGAGAGTTGGCAGCACTGCACCACGTCAATTAAGCAGTCATAATAAAATAAGATTTTAGTAGAATCAATGAAATAATCATAGTAAAACCTTAAAACCCATAAATGTGATCAAATATTAAAAAATTTGAGAAGATTTGATGCTTCTAAATGACAAAAAATCTCACATATTTCTTTACTTTCAAGATTCGACTGTCATGTACACACCCGTCAAGTAAGTACTTCTTATACGAGTTAGAGTATATTTTTCCGCAGTAAATTTAGCACATTTACAGTCCGGAAATCCAAAAATTTATTTCTGAAAAAAATTATTTTTGCTACTTAAGTAAAAGAATAACAACAACGCTGTACTTTAAAACTTAGAGGTTATGTCTCGCATGATTTACTCTGGTGTTACTGAATTGATTAGTGAAAAGTCCAGAATCACTGATTAATCAGTGAAATGTCCAACTACTATTTCAATCAGTGAATTTTTCACTGATTCATACATAGAGAGTAAGTTGTATTAATTTGAATTACCATCGGGCATATTTATTTGTTTTTCCGAAATACGATTTTTCATCATTTTTATTTCACCGAATTATTATTTGCCATGGGGTTTGCATAAAAACAATGGCTCGACTGTTAAATGGCGCTTCGAAAAAATGTAATTAGGACAAATGACTATTCGGTCAAATAAAAATGACGATAAATGGCAGTTCGAGCGCACCTAGGGCGTGCGTCTGTTGGTTCTTGCGCTTCGCGCTCGATAATATATTAACCTCGCGCTACGCTTTCGGTCTTTGTACTTCCCCCACATTTGTGCACAGACCTGTTGAAATTAAAGGTGGGTGATTGTGAATTATCTTTTGTTAAAGCTCCTTTAGCTTTAACGAACACATTCTCATCACGTATCACTTGTTTCGCACTCGATTTTGTCAAAATACTAACTTTTCTACATTACACATATGTTTAACACTATTATATCAAATATATATTACATATGCCAACGGCCATACCACGCTGAAAAACCCAGTTCTCGTCAGATCACTGAAGTTAAGCAGCGTTGGACGCGGTTAGTACTTGGATGGGTGACCATTCAAGAATACTGAGTTATTTATAACTACAAGAAAACTATCCACCTAGAAACACTACCCGAATCGGGTAGTGTCACGCCTACCCTGAAAGGGAAATGGCTTAATGGTATACATATATTACATTTATTTCTGTACCGCGGCCTAGAATTGCTTATTCAGATATTGCAAAAGAAAGTACAAATTTTATTTATCACGATTACTTTAATATTTTTTCCATATTTTGCATTAAATTTTATTCTTAGCTACCCTGAAAATGTATATCATTTCAATAAATGTATATTATTACAATTCATAATATGCATTGGTATCGAAACAGACGTATTTTTATTGTCTTCTTTTTACAATTCAAAAAAATGCGCATTCCATGGAAGAAAAAAAATATTTTGTTATTAAACATTTTACTGCAACTTGTGTCATTTTTCCATCAATTTAGTTTGTTTATTTTCAATGTTAGTTTTACGATTTAAACCAAAAATACGCATCCTAGCGTAAAGTGGTTCTGAGAAAATGGGCCTGGTTACACCGGCTAGCCTACATTAGGCCGGCTTACAATAAGCTAGCTTGAATGAGAGAGGCTAGATTAGCGTCGGCGCAGAAACCGCAGAGATTCCACGTGTGCGACAGAGAGAAACTGCCGAAAACGCTTTTGCGCCGACGCGAAACGGAGCCGCTCTCATATTTAAGCTAGCTTATTCTAAGCCGGCCTACTGTAGGCTCGCCGGTGTAACTCGGTCCACTGTGTAGATACAATTTAGGCCAACAAATTTGTTCAATAAAAAGTTATTGTAACTTGCGTCGTTTTTCCAAAAAGGTAATTTATTTATTTCTAATGTATACCATTAAGCCATTTCCCTTTCGGGGTAGGCGTGACACTACCCGATTCGGGTAGTGTTTCTAGGTTGAGAACTTGTAGTAAATAACTACAAGTGTGGGCTCACCACACCCACGATGTGCCAACAGCACTCAGTTTTCTCGAATGGTCACCCATCCAAGTGCTAACCGCGCCCAACGCTGCTTAACTTCAGTGATCTGACGAGAACTGGTTTTTTCAGCGTGGTATGGCTCTTGGCCATAATGTATTCTTATAAAAAAAGTTTATAACAAATTTGTAGATCTTTTTAGTTAAACAACTCTTGTCTATTCATTTTTTTCGTCTCTTGTGTCGTTTTTCCAACAATTTAATTTTTTGATTTATAGTCTTATTTTTTACGCTTAAAAGAATATCTACTCGTCCTACCTAAAAATGATTACTAATAAATTTGTAGATCCTTCTTGGGTGAACAACTTCAGTCTATTAATTTTTTTTCGAACCTTGTGTCAGTTTAAAATTTTATTTTTTTATTTTTAATGTTATTTTTCACGATTAAACCAATAAGAAAATCTTTGCGTTCTATCAAAAAATGATTACTAACATAGATCTAATTTGGGTCTGAAACTTTTGTCGATGAATTTTTTTTCGTACCTTGCGTCGTTTGTTCAAAATTTTTTACTTTTTTATTGTCAATGTTGCTTCTTACGAATAAAACAAAAACTACGCATCCAAACAAAAAGGAATTCAGAACAAATTTTTAGATCATTTTTGGGTGTACAATTTTTGTTTCCTCATGTTTTGTCGTATCTTGCATAGTCTGACCGAAAAAAGGAATTTTTCATTTTTCATTATTTTTTGTGCGATAAAAATTTGAATTTTCAATTTTTGTCTTCAATTCAAAAAGTTGTTATGATAATATTGTAGGGTGTTCAAAAAGCAACCTTGAGTGTACTTAAACCGTACGCTTAGAGAGGGCGTAACAAGCGTGAATCGTAAAAAGCGTAGGGTAAGTTAAGTCTCGAAAAACGCGTAAAAGTAGGGCTGCCACCATTTCTGCAATTCGGAATCGTCGGTCGAGTTGTGTTGCCTCGTGACACGTAATTGCATCTCTTGTTGTCAGGTCCACAGTATTATTGAAAGTAGCTTTTTTCTGGAATAGCTTCAAAAATCGCTCGAAATGAGTAGCACTTTTTTTTGAAAAATAAATGGTTACCTACTTTCAGAAATTAAAACTGAATTTGCTATTTTTTTAAGTATACAAAAAATTTCTATTAACAAGCGAAACTTCTACTTTTAATTAAAAGTATATAAAAAAATAAACCTAAAAACAAAACTACAAACATAACCTCAATATGTTTTCAAGGTGGGAATAAGAATGATTTTCGCAAAATATGTGGTTTATTAGTACTTACCACTCACACAACTGAATTTATTATTCAAGTATCCTTCCAATTAGTGCACGAATAATTGTTTTTATGAAATAAATATCACAAAACACTCAATCCTGCCAACAAAAGGCGCAATTACGTGTCACGAGACATCACAACTTTACCGACGATTCCGAATTGGGGAAATGTTGGCAGCCCTGCTTTTACGCGTCTTTCGAGACTTAAGTTACCCTATACGCATTTTACAGTTTACGCTTCTTAAGCCCTCTCTAAGCGACGGTGTAAGTACATTCTTTGTTGGTTACTTGACTTTTTTCATATCGTGCGTTGTTTGGCTTAAAATTTTCGTTTTAGTTTGTGTCTTGCATTTTGAAAATGCTTTAACTCGGATAATTTTCTTTTTATTAAGTAAAGTCGTGGATAGCCGTAAATAGAATTCTTAAATATTAAAAAAGTTGTTTCAAAAATATTAAAAATGCTCTAACTTTTTGCATTTTTATCAAAAATGTCTGGCTCAAGAACTTGACCTTCAGTTTAGGACAATAAAAGAGTATACCAAAGGCCAATCCAATCGGTCAATCCCTTCGAAAGTGATGTTTCTAACAGACCAGTGGGGTGGCCAGGATTTCATAAAGGGAGTAGTTTGAAAGGCTGAACAGAAAGTGTATTACTACTTACAGGGAAAAATCAGGATAATTTAGGACATAAAATTTATAAATGTCATGTTTATCATCCTTGCGGGGAAAATTGTTTTAAAATCATGAAAACGCTACAGTATTACGCACATCCATTAAACTTCCCTAACATATTTTCAATTATCCATTAATCAAGACCATATTAGAGCCATTCGGTTTTATAGAAAGGTAATTGTAAAATTGCAGGCAAATGTTAGCACCTACAGTGGCAATCACATTATTATTAGGAATTAAAATTATTTCATGACGGAAATTGATCTTATCACATCTAAAAATTTCAAATCCAAAAGGGGCAGTTTTAAAGATATGAAATAATAATGAAATTCGTACATGAAATACGGAAAGTGGATTTGAGGTTAGCAGTTTGATGAAAGAAAGCGCGAACTTTTAAAAATTTCAAAAGCGAATACTGTAACTCATGCCATTTAGGAAAAACGAAATATTTAACTATTGTAGATAATTTTTTCGAATATAAGTAAGGTGGCGTAATCAATTAAAAGTCTAATTGTTACTATTATTTTTCATTCCAATAAACACGTTTCAAATTTTACAAATGGAAAGAACGTGACTGTAGTACAATTAAAGATTCAACATTCACTAAAACCATTCACATGATTTATTATACAGTCTTTCAAATTTATTAAAATCTATTACATCGTGTCCCAAACTAACTGAGAAACTGATTAATAAATTATGCTTCCACTTTCATCAAAATTGAAAATATGAACTCATTAAAATTCAACAGGTGCAAGGCAAACTATATCAAATTACTTATTTTCTAAAATTTTTATATTAGAATCTCAGCACCTTTTAGGTGTAATAACAAATCTACCTACCTGTGCTGTTATATAATTTCCAACACATCTCTTCTTTTCTAATTGACTGATTTAGCTCACTTCTTGAGATCAGTGTATTTATAAATAGAGGTTAGAAAACAGTAAACAAACAAGCCCGCATGATCCACGCGCACGCGCATATAAGCAGTCGTACGTTCTCAATAGAATTAAAAATTTAAGATTTCAGCGTGAAAATAGAGATAATCCTATTATTTTTAATACCTGCTTTTCCCTTTAGGCTTCAATGTTCAAGAAAGTAATAAGTGGCTCAGAAATTTAATTCCTGTCTATTCACATAGTGTTAATGACTCTCTTTCCTATTCCTAAAGAAGGTTAGATATGAAGTGTGTTCAATTCAGTTTGATTTATTCGCGAAATGTGAACATTGAATTTTCTGAATTACTGGTTTTTGAATTTAAGTTAGGAAGGGTCTATTACAGTGAATTCAAGTTTACATTGCGGAGAGATGTTGTGACTTCAATTCAAAAAATCTGAATTGATTTTATATGAAACGTATCATCCTCAATTCCAAATGGTATAACTGAATTGAATGAAATAGGATTTGTGATACTGAGATACCAAAAAGAATTTATGTATTCTGAAAACATTAGTTAACTTGAATAATTAATTAAATAATTATTTAATTAATTAATATAATTATACATACATATAGTAATAATAAATTCTTTAATGATCGTCAGTAAATTGTCCTTTTACTGCTTTTGGTATTAGATAGGTAGAAAATTATATTTTTCAAACTGTATTGAAACGTATAGCAGTTGCTTCTTTCTAATTACTGTTTCTGGTTTAAGAGAACGAAGGGAAAATCAGGTACCAACATGAATTAAAATTTGCAATCCTATTCTATTCAAGCCATCTTACCGGGTACCCATTGTACCATACGGGAATGATGCGAGAAAAATGATAAAGTTTGGCCTTTTCTAATATTTATAAAAAAAATAACAGATTTTCATCATAAAAAGTAACCTACTTATGAATGGAAATACCGTTGAGCAAGCAACGGAATGGTTTTTATCATTTTTTTTTCACTCCGAAACTGGTTTTTAACGCACGTACGGGAATGACGTGTTTGTTGTCAAAATGCACTTTTCAGTTTTAATAACAGATTCACAAAAAAAAGAGTTAATATTTCAAGCTCAATTTCATAGAATCTTGTATTAACCGATACGCTTAATATTCCTGTATTTATTACTCAACTGTAACTACAATATTTTACTAGAAAAAAAGACGTACGGTAATGACGTCTGAAATGTGAAAAATGGAGGGACAGACTTTAAGGTTTTCACAATATTATTTATTTGAGTTGAAAAATGTGCATAAATTAAATTTATGTTCATCTAAAGTTTACAAACTTAATATGATAAGCGTTTTTCAGGTTACTGTCAAAAAAAAGGAGAAAATCAGTTTATCCTTGGGCAAAGTGAGGTTGGGACGCAGTATGGTAATGACGTTTGGGGTGTTCTTATATTAAATTAAAGGAAATAGGAACAGAAATGAAAAAAAAAAATAGCTCACCATTTTGTAGAGGATGATAATAAGCATTTATTAAATTAAAGAAAAAATCAGTACGAGTTTCTGAGTTAATGTTATATTACTGGGACTTCAAGTTTGCCTTTAATTTGACAATTACCCGTAAGGGGCCAGTCATACTCCACGTAGACAGCTATTGGTGTTCGAGAGGTGTCAAATGTCCACGATTGTTCACGAGGGGTGCCAGGGTTCTAGCCAAAATCCACGTTGACGCATGTTCTCCAGCACCTGCGGATATATTTTGAGAAAAAACATAAGAAAATAAAAATTGTTCCCTCCTTTTTGTCTGGACTTCATTCCTTGTATCATTAAGCTTGTTTTTCAAGAAAACCCGAATTTTCAGCCAATTCACTGCTCCTTTTGGCTTCCTTTCTTTTGAATACCACGAATATCCAAATTTTCATAAAATATGGAATAAGTCCACATGGACAGAGGAGGCAGGGGGGGGGGTCTACAGAAGTTTTAAATTATCCCCAAGGGGGGGGGGGGGGTGATAAAAAATTTCCCACGTGGTATATGGACGGCCCAAGAAAAGCGCTTGTTTATTTCAGACCGATTAAAGATGAATCCATGGTTTTGAAACGAATTATTGTATTTTATTATATTATACTATATATATTTTATGTTAAAATTTTCTCCTAATATTACACTCGCAGTATAATAATACATATATAGTACCGTAAGTGGGTGGTTAAGTAAATATGCCTGTTCCATCGTCAAGGGGGGGGATCAACCCCCCCCCCCCACTTGACTGCGCCACTGTAGCACACTAAAAATCTACAGACACACACGTACAGACACTTTCGCGAAACCCTGTTTTTCGGGCTTAGAAGGTCTCAAAAACCTGGACATTTCACCAAAACGGGGGGGGGGGGGGGATTTTACACAAATCTAATACCTTTTTTGATAAGAATGCCAAAAATAAGGTAAAATGGTAATTTGGAAAAATTAAAATTCTGAACAAAATAGTGATTCGTAAAAATAGAAATTATGTCATATGATAATTTGCAAAATTTCAAAATTACAGATGTCAATTGAGCGAATTAAAAATAAATACAAATGACAATTCAGAAAAATAAAAATCAGGGTAAATTTTAATGCGGCAAAACGAAAAATATTTTTAAAGTGTCTCGTCGTCCCATAATTCAGGATGACTAGATACATTTTTTTCATAGCTTGGCTAGTCTTCCCGAATTTTCGGAACGACTACTCCACCCCCTTTCCAACTCCCCTAATTTTCTGGAGCGACTACACACAGCCAAAATATTGACAGTATTGCAGATTTCAAATAAAAATGATGACACTTGCTGACAAAAATCATTGCAAATGATAATTTGGAAAAATTAAAAATATATGCGTAAAATAGTGATTCGTGAAAATAAAAATAAGGTCAAACGGTAATTCAGAAAAATAAAAATGATATCAAATGATAATTTGGATAATTGCAAAATATGAAAGATATCAATTGAGGGAAACGAAAATGAATACAAATGAGAATTCGGAAAAATAAATATCAGAACAAATGGTAATTCGGTAAAACGAAAATTATTATTATATTTTGTAATTTAGAAAAATAAAAAGTGGGTCAAATGTTAAATGCGCGCCTAGGGCGCGCGACTGTTGGTTGTCGCGCTTCAAGCTCGATAATATATTTATCGCGCGCTTCGCGTTCGATACTGTATTTACCTCGCGCTACGCACTCGGCCTTTGTATTTCCCCCACATTTGTGCACACATTTTTAAAAATTAAAGGTCAAAGTATCGACAACTGTAATTTAGTGATTGTGAATTCTCTTTTGTTAAAGCTCCTTTGGCTATAACGAATACATTCTCATCATGTACCTCGTGCTTCGCACTCGATTTTGTCCAAAATGCGAAATTTTCTACATTATCAGAGACATGATAAAGAACTTGAAAAACGGTAAAGCTGCTGGTGTAGACAGTATCAGCGCTGAAATGCTTAAATACGGTGGCGAGTACATACCTCACAGGTTGTGCGAATTGATAAATTTATGTATCGAAACGGGGGAAGTCCCAGACGATTGGAGAAAAGCGATCATCGTACCAATATACAAAAGAAAGGGAGATAAAAGCAACTGCAGTAATTACAGAGGTATCAGCCTTCTAAGTACCGTAAGTAAGATATACTCAAAAATACTTATTCGTAGGGTAATGGAAATTACAGAAGAAAAGATATGGGAAGTCCAAAGTGGATTTATGCTAGGAAGATCATGTACAGATCAGATATTCAGCCTAAGACAGATTACAGAAAAAAATCTTGAGAGTAGGAAAGAAAGTTTTCTGTGCATTTATTAACCTAGAAAAAGCATTTGACAATATAAATAGAAATAAACATTGGGAAGTCCTTAAAGAGTACGGAGTAAATGGGGGGCTCCTACAAGCAATAAAAACAATATATGCAGGTAGTAAAGCGAGTGTAAGAGTAAATGGGAAACTGAGTGACTGGTTCGATATTATGCAAGGCGTGAAACAAGGATGCGTTATGTCCTCGTGGCTATTTATCATATTAATGGATAAGTGTCTAAGAACTGCACTCTTCGACGAAGAAGGTGCAAATCTCCAAACAGTCAAGGTACGTGGGTTAGCTTTCGCAGGTGACAAGATTGTTATGGCAGAATCAGTCGAGGACTTGCAAAGAATGTTAAATAAACTTAATACAAGCACGAAGGACATGGGACTCAAAATTAACGCAAATAAAACAAAAATCATGGTGTTTGAGGGAAAAAGTGAGAAAACAATATGCAACATTGTCCTAAATGATGAGAGATTAGAACAAGTTGACCAGTACGTATATCTAGGTAGTATATTCACTAGCGACGGAAAAATAGATGGGGAGTTAGATAGGCGCATAAATAAGGGTAAGCAGGTTATCGGTAGAGCAGGGTCCATCCTCACAAATAAAAACATATCAAAAAATTTAAAAATGGCCATACATAATTCTATATTCGTACCGACTGTACTATACGGTAGCGAGACATGGACCTGTCAAGAAAAGGACAGGAGTAAAATTAACGCGATCGGCATGAAACCTCTGCGCATAATATGCGGGAAAACACTGATGGACAAAGTCCGAAACGAGACAATCCTCAAAGAATGTGGTGAAGAAGAGACAATAGTTGACACATGGGAAAGAAATCAGTTAAGATGGTAGGGTCATCTTGAAAGAATGAAAGATGAACGACTGACCAAACAAGTGTATAATGGTAAAGTAAATGCAGAATCTGTTAGAATCTGTGAATGAGAAATTAATCCGAAGAGATATAAGAAGCCATAGAAACATGAGAGCTTGCATGAAAAAATGCATGGACGTGAAGGAAGCTAGAGTAGTACGCCAGGACAGAAAAGTGTGGCGACAAATAGTTTGTAAACAGAGTGGCAATAGAATGAATGACGCCTGAAACAAAGACCTTGGATACAAATGGGCCCAAGTGGGGAACCATACATAACAATTTTGTGAGGCTCTTCACTTATGGTGATTGCTAGAGAGATTGATCAGCAACCTGGGTCGGAGCAGTGTTGCGGAATAAACGTGTCCTTTAAATAAATAACACGAGAATTCCAGATCAATCTAAAATATTTATACCTAACACCTATATACCTATCTACCTTATACCTATACACATACATACCTTACACCTATATACCTATTTAAAATATACCTATCTACTATATACCTATACACCCATATACACACTACTATTCTCCAACCGAGCAAGTCACGCCTACCCCGAAAGGGAAATGGCTTAATGGTATAATAATAATATATTCAACATTATTATATCAAATGTATATTACATTTATTTCTATACGTCGGCCTGTGATTGCTTATCAGATATTGCAAAATAAAGTACAAATTGTATTTATCATGATTACTTTAATATTTGTTCCTGATTTTGCATTTAATTTTATCCTTAGCTACCGTGAAAATTTTATATCATTTCAATAAATGTATATTATTACAATTCATAATATGCATTGATATTAAAAACAGACGTATTATTCTTGTCTTGTTTTTATAATTGGAAAGATGTATGCATCCTATAAAAAAAAACAATTTTGTTATTATGCATTTTATTGCATCTTGTGTCGTTTTTCCATAAATTTAATTTGTTTATGTTCAATGTTATTTTTTACGATTTGAACCAAAAATATGCATCCTAGCGTTAAGTGGTTCTAAGTGTATCGTTTTTCCAAAAAGGTATTTTTTTATTATTTTAAATGTGTTTTTATAACAAAAGTTTATAACAAATTTGTAGATATTTTTTGGTTGAAACAGTTTTGTCTATTTATCTTTTTTTATACCTTGCGTGGTTTTTCCACCATTTTTTTTTATTGTTACTGTTATTTTTCACGATTGAAACACAAATTACGCATCTTATCAAAAAATGATTACTGAAAAATGTGTAGCTCTTTCCTGAGTGCACAACTTTTGTCCATTAATTTTTCGTGGCTTGTTTCGTTGTCAAAAAATTTAATTTCTTTTATTCTTAAATCAGTTTTTTACGAATGAAACAAAAACTACGCGTCCCATCAAAAAGTGATTAATAACAAATTTGTAGATCTTCTTCGAGTGCACAATTTTTTCTCACATCATCTTTTTCGTATCTTGTATATTTTGACCGCAAAATGGAATTTTTGATTTTTCATTATTTTTTTTGTGCGATAAAAATTGGAATTTTCGATTTTTGAAGCAAATTAAAAAAGTCTAATAAACATATTGTAGGGTGCTCAAAAAGAAATATTTTTCTTTTTCTGACTTTTTTTCATATCGTCCGTTGTTTGGCTTAAAATGTTCATTTTCGTTTGTTTTTTGGAATTTTGTCAATGATATAACTCCAGTAATTTTTGTTTTATCAAAAAAAAGTCATTGGGATAAATTGTTTAAATATTTGAGTACCCAATCCAATCTGTCAATTCTTTTGAAAGTTATCGTGCTAACAAAATAAAAATCTACATACACACACACAAACATACAGCCAGACACATTCGCGAAAACCTGTTTTTTGGGTTCAGAATGTCTCAAAATTTTACACAAATCTAATACCTTCTCTGGATGAGAATGTAAAAATACAAATTTTCAATTACCATGAGCATTAATGATAGTTATTTTATTGTTTTAATTGTTAGAAATAGTATTGAGAACATTAAAAAAATGAATGTTTTGAAAACCCACACACGAGATGAAAGAGAATTTAAATAAGCAAAGTTTTGATGAGAATGTGCCCACTTATCGAGCTGATTTTTTCACTGTTAATGTTATTTTTTACAAATAAAACAAAAATTACATATCCTATCAAAAATTGAACAATAACAAATTTTCAGATCTTTTTTTAATGAACAAATTTTATTGAATCATCATTTGTCGTATCTTGTCTAGTTTGACCGTAAAATTAAATGTTTGGATTTTTCATTATTTCTTGTGCAATAAAAATGTGAATTTTCGATTTTTCAAGAAAGTTAAAAGAGTCGTTATGATAAGCTTGTAGGGCGTGCAAAAAGAAACATTTTTCTTGTCATGACTTCTTTTCTTATCGTGCGTTGTTTGGCTGCAAATGTTAATTTCCGTTTCTTCTTTTGGATTTTGAAAATGCTGTAACTCTGAACATTTTCATTTTATCGAAAAATGTCATAGAAATAAATTGTTTCAATTTCCAAGTACTGTGAACATCCACACATATGATTTTCAAATTTTCAAAAAAAGTGGTCTCAAAAATTTTGAAAAAGCGCTCACTTTTGGAATTTTCATCCAAAATGGCTCGCTAACGAACCTGACCTTCATTTTAGGACACTTGAAGAGTATACCAAACCCAATCCTACCTGTCAATTCTTTCGAAAGTTATCGTGTTAACAAAATAAAAATCTACATATCCACATATACATACAGCCAGACACATTCGCGAAAACCTGTTTTTTTTGTGTTCAGAATGTCTCAAAACGTGCACATTTGACAAAAAACGGAGGGGATCAAATTTTACACAAATCTAATTCCTTTTCTGATGAGAATGTAAAAATTGTACTAAATGTTAAATCAGAAAAATAAAAGTTAGGAGAAGAGGTAATTTGGAAAGAAAATATTATGACAAATGGCAATTTGGAAAACTAAAAATTAGGACAAATAGTAATTAGGTAAAATAAAAATTATAACAAAAGGTTATTTGTAAAAATAAAAACTTGATCAAACGTCAATTCAGAAATATATAAATGAGGGAAAATTATTATCCTGTCAAATGAATTTCGGTAAAATATACATTATGAAAAGTAAAATTCGGGGAATATTCATCTGCCTTCCAATTTGCTAAAATGAAGAACAAGATATTTTCTCCAGATTTTATTAAAATATAGGTTTGAATACAATTTAATGATTATTATACCATTAATCCATATACCTTTCGGGATAAGCGTGATTCACTCGGCGAGGAAGAAAGTAATGGGGGGGGGGGTATGGATTGGCAGATTGATCTAGAATTCCCGTGTTTTTTATTTAAATGTCACCACAGGCGAAGAGCTTCACGAAGTCAGTATGTGAAGCTCTCCAATCGGGCCCATTAGTGTCCAAGGTCAATTATTTAAATCCTCATCATAGTTGAAATGAATTTGCAAAAAAACTTCTAAGTTCTAATATCTAGAGTAACATAATAAAATACAAGAAATGTTTTAAAAATTTTCCTAATAGTTTAAATGATTGAAACAAGCTACTAATTTTCTACTGCATCTGAGTTACAAGATATAGTATCTATCTTCTTCTAGTTTGCCGTCATGAAATTTTCTCTAATTAAATTACGATGCATTATAGGCATCGAACTTTTCATGTAATCCGACTTTATTATGAGATATGCTCAGGATAAAGTACGATTGCTTCTATATCGGATAGCAATTATCGTTATTGCCTTGAAACCAGTCATCAAGAAAAGTGTAACTATTATTAAAGTATGTTCGCGATACCTAGAATGATTTTACAACTAATGGAAAGGTAGTTGTAATTGGGAGAGAGCTCTCCTCTCTCTGGTATATTATATATACTCGTATATAATTGGAACTACGAATCTGCGTACTGTAGCCTTTCGTGGGAAACGGCCTTTTGTACAAACGCCGATGCTAAGTAGCTCTCAGGTAACAGAAATTATCCTTCTGTCGATGCAAGGTGCTCTGGTACGCGTTCCAGCAAGAACCGAGCCTTATAAGTATGTTATCAGGTGATGTAGGAAGTCCGCACTCTAACCAAAGAAACATATAAGGTGATTCCAGTGACTCTGATGCAATGCCGCTTCGATCTGTTCCGATTTTAGGTATAGAGTGTTGCTACCAATTCGATGCAAACCTTTGGAGACAAATTTTATGCTGCTTTTTTTGAGTCGAGAAAATAGCGAGGCTTGATGAAAGCAACACTTAGTTATTCTGAGAGCAGTAAGTCTTTATTGTAATAAACTATTAAAGGAAAACTGAAGCGTGGCATTACATAAGTAGCCCGTGCAGAAATTTCGCCGTGGCCCCGAACGGGCCCAGACTCGTTCATATCGGGCCCTGACCTGAAACTCGAGTCAGGGCCAGACTCATCATGAAACACCTGGCCACAGTGAAGCCATGTCTAGGAGCCTGAACAAACGCCCGATCTGCGCCCGGTCTGGCCCTTATTAATTACACGAGTCTAGCCACATTAATCAATTTTTAATTAGGAATAAAAATTCTTTAAAATAATTATTACCGCAATATTAAATAAAAAGCCAAATTAATAAAATTAAACTTTATTTTGAATACAACTGTAAAATAATATAAAATGTTTACTTGGACCTCTGCTCCCGATTACCGTCCCAGTTTTTCGCATTCCAGAAAACGGAGCTCATGTGGGACAGTACTTCCTCTTCTATTGCTTCGAATTTTTCTCGAACAGGATCTAGAAATAAGAAATATTTTAAAAGTTAATTAGGGTAAAAAATTAGTATATAACTATGCAATATAAATCAAATCGTACAACTGAAATTTTTTACTCAGTACACATTTACAAAATTGAAAATCCTTGAAGACCTCCATTCCTAGCATCTTTTTTACTACGGTGAACTTCATGACCATTTCTCTAATTAAATATTTTTGTATCAGTTTCAGAGCCTTGCGAAGTCCAGTATCTTTATTGAATGACGAGTTCAGAGTAGCCTTCTGCATAAAACGTAGAATTCGAAAATAACCTCAAAATTCCAACTTTTCAATTTACAAAAATAGCGCTAAAGGGCGAAAAAATATCAAATTATAATATTTGTTAACTAAAATGAGGAATTAGGTTAGATCTTGGATCCAATACAATACAAGACAATACAATTAAATACACCATACAATTAGTATTGAATACTTACTTTCGTTGATTTCGTTTTCATCACGTAGCTACGGAACGTTCTTGATTGCACGATGTTTGCTAACTCGCTGTGTGCTTCTTAATTTCGGCATTTATTATGAATATGCTAACAATAACCCGTGTGGAAAAATTTCGTGGCAGTCTTGAATCATGCTAAAGCCAGTACAGTTTTTCTCAAGCCGGTCTATTCACGCAATACTAGCCTGGCGCTACATTGGCGCTGGCTAGTTTTGCTACGTGTTTGATTCAAAACTTTCTGCTGTCTAGTCCCAGTCTTGGCACTATCTAGGAGTTCGTTACGAATTTGAATATATATAAAGATCGTCCAGATTTTAGCTAGTTTCTAGATAGAATCACGGTTTGGACTTGAACAAAAATTACAGAGGTGAATTCAGAAAATAATCATTTTTGAATCAAAGATTTAGGAAATTACAATACACAATTGCACAAATGCTTAAGCAATAATTAATTGTACACTATTACATATTTTAGATAGTAAACAATAATGGTTGAAGGTGATCAAAATCTTAATACAAGAACTGTATTCTTAAGAACGATTTTTTTTAAGAATGTTTAAGAACATTTTTTTCAATTGAATTATATAGTCAAGTTATAATAAATTTATATTGAATGATAATTAAGCCTAACGTATTAATTCTTTAAAATAGTAAAAAAAAATCATTATTTCGTAGCCTAACCGCAAGAAAATCATACAAATTTTATTTTTTTCAATGATTTATTCACACATCAAGCAATTTGAATGCTTAAAAATTGTTCATGTTTTATTCAAATAAATATTAGGATGTAATCAATTGAAATTCATATACGACAAAAATAAAAATAAAATTTAACTTTTAGATAGCCGAGGTGTTAAGGCGACGAGACAAAGTTACAACAATATAATAGGCAGTTACATCAGAAGTTCGACACCCGGCGCATGTACAAGAGATTTGCGGAAACTCATTTCTTCTTCTTTTTTACAAAAACTTTTTTTATATTTTTAATTAACTGCAAAATCTATATATTGGACTTTTATGGCATAAAAAATAATTATATTATTTAATTATTAATTATTTTTTATCAAAATAGCCGATCTGTCTAGAAACTAGTCGATCCGAGCGTTACATCCCAGTCTAGCCACTGGACAGTCAGCCTGTGGAGCGCCAGTGTCGACTCAAGGCGGACTGGACAGAAACAGTACAGCGCCACGAAATTTTTCCACACGGGAAATGATACGCTTGAACACTCCCAGCACATTTTCAAAACAAGACCTCGAAGGAAAACAAAAAATCAGGTTATGTTCGAGGTTACATGACTTCTACACTGAGAGACTTTTTGTTAGAATAAATCATAAAAATGAATGAGAATTTAGTATAATATCGTTCCAAAATAGGGAAAAAAGGGTTTGCGTATCAAAAATTAATATAGTGGTTTTTAGCCGGCAGAATTAATATTTTTGTTTGAACAAATGGAAAGAATGTTGCATTAACTCTTATAAAACTTGCGATAATTTAAAATTCACTATATCAAACTTGGCAAGCGAAATTAAAACGATAGTAATACAATTTATTCGAAAGAGCGAAAACATCTTTTGAAGTTGCCATACAAAGCATATGAGAATCTCAAACGACTATATGAAAAATAACTCCCTCTACCAAAAGATTCAACCTTCAGAAGGAGGAACTAAATACACAAACTAAATACAATTATATACGGAAACACGCGTACAATTATAATTTGTATTATTATATACTTAATTTATTCACTACATACATAATCGAACGCTTAATCGCTATGAAAAATCGGAATCGCTGCGGCGAGATTCGAACCTAACTTACCCGAAGCACTAACGCATTTTATTCCTAACAACTAAACCCCACGGCTAACTTATATTATGGAATATTTGGGAAAAATCTCGGCAAAGCTGCGTCGCTTGACAATTCAGGGCAGTATGAAAAATATCTGGGCCCTGTTTCACGAGTGATTTGTTGCTTCAAAAATTTGGTTAATAGATAGGTTAAACATTTTATCACTTTCAATGATTGAATTGATTTTTTATAAAATACATTTTTTTTAAAGGAACTGATAATATTCTTGTACGAATAACATTATCCAATCTGATATCTCAGTAACTCATTATAATAAACCTGAGTGTATTTAGATGTAATATTTTATAAATTGCACTCATTTAATTAAATCTTATTATCTTACTGTATAAATTTCGAGAAAAAAAATTCCTCATGTTTTGAATCCCATAGTAAATGAATTAATTGAAAATAGAAAGAGTTAACTTTTATTTAAAATGTTGTGAAACATAACCTTTCGGTATACATGTGATAAAAGCGCCTGTTTCACTACTACCAAGCATCTTTGGACAGAACTAAGGAGTCAGATATAAATAATGTGTACAATATTATATATTAATTTAAAAAAATATATATTTTCTGATAGTTAAAAGATTGTAGTAATAAAACATTGTTGAATATTTAAAAAAGAAGTTTGTGATTTTGAAAATTAACGCATTAAATGCTCTTTTTCCAATTTTTGGAAATCTGGACAGGGATTGGAGTAGAGAATAGAAATAAAATAAAGATATAATTAATTTTCTCGTTCAGCGAATTTTTTGTTTCAAGTAATTCTTTAAAAATAATAATAATGGGATTTTACAATATTTACATGCATTAATCTAATTTCTAATTGAACCGAATTTGATTTGGACCGACCGCGGCCGGTGTTCCATGCGTTCCATATTCGGCTCTGCTCAATCGGGCTCGATCGGAAAACGGCGGAAACACTCGAGGAGCATTCTCAAACGAAACTATATGAAAAATCAACAATAAGGATTTCATAGTTTGCTATGCGTCTTAGGTTTCTGTCAACTTCATATAGACAATATCAATTTCTAAAATACGTTTTCGAGATTATGATATTCACTATTTTTCTTATTCAAATTATTTTTCGAAAACTCAGTAAAAAGAATATCACTTTTTCATAGTGTTAATTCTTGAAATGGAGATTCATAATATTTCGTATTTAGAATACTAATTTGTCGTCTTCGTGTTTTAAATACTCGTATGATAATATTAAACTTCGGTACTGTAATACGAATAAGTGTAATAAAACCTCGGTTTTCCCTATTTTGGTACGATTTTATACCAAATTCTAATTCATTTTTTTCATTTATTCTAACAAAAGGTCTCTCAGTGTAGCGCATATAACTAAAGATGGCGCTGCAAAGAGGCTAGATGACGTCACAGTACATAGCCCGGTCTGGTACGAGTCAGAGCCACAGAATTCTTCCTATCGGGACCAAATAGTACACATTGAATCAGGCCCTAGTCGGTAATCGGTAACATATATGGCGATTTCTGCACGGGAGATAAGCAACAAAATGCGACTTTTTCAAAAGAGCGAAAAAAGATTCTGTAAAATAAAAATCACGGGTTAAATATCAAACAAACGTCTACTCCCGAGCTAAAGTATTGCTGAATTTGGCCCAAAAAAGTTTGTTTAACAAAAAATATACAGGTTTAAGCAAATAGATCTGAAAGTTGACAATCTAAAAGCGATACTAATCTAATATTGGAACAGGCCGGGCTGCGGATCGTTATAAGAAATTCAATTTTAATTTAAAACACACAAAAACTCGGGGCATCAGAACTTTTCAAATAGTTGACAACTACATTATGTAACAAATGAAAACTACCATTGTGCAACATTTTGACGCGATGTTCTAGCTCAATTTGGAAAATGGTCATTTTGAATGAAAATCAAATAAAAACATGTTCCCGAGATTTTAAGTTAGTGAATACGGTTCAAAAAACTTTCATGTAAAAAAGTTAGTCAGTTTTGATGAAATCGACCAAGAAATTTTCATACTAAAATTTCATGAGTTTGCAAAATCAGTTTCGGATAGTCATTAAAAATCGAATTTTCAATTTTTTACAAAATTAAAAACCAGCTCCTGGTGAATCACATACGCTTTATGTACTTTTTTGTAGCAAAATCGAATGGTGCTATTATTTTTTATCTATCTGATATTTTAAAACATATTATTTTCTCAAAAATTGGTTAAACAATTTAGAAAAAAATTTCTCGCAAAATCATCTATTAGTTTTAGTGCTATTAATTTTTTTGAATGATTTTATGAGGAAACAATTTTTTTGGAAGTTTCAAGAAACTGAAAAAAGTGTAATGAAAAATCGTATTTTATTTTATATTAACGATTTTATAACTTGTTTTCTATATAGCTATAAAGCACCATAAACTTCCTAAAAGTGCTTTCTTATTTTTTTCATGTTTAAATCATTCGAATTTCGGAACGTTTTTTGCTCTTTTGAGAAATTTTTTTCTTAGCACTTACTTCAGTTGTAGATCATTATGACATAAATATTTTCTGTTATTTCAATTTTTTCTATTCTTTTGATTTAACGCCCTGGGAACTACAATAGTATTAAAAATGGAAAAACCTTTTATTTCGACTACATCCAGACGATTGTTTCAATGGTTCATTTTTGTTTATTATCCACAATTTCACAGAAATTAGTATAAAATAAATTAAATGACATTTTTGTTTCCCATCCACGGTGGACAAAATTTTACAACTATGTACAAAAAACTAGAACTATTTTTATAGGCAAATACATATAAATACAATAAATTACCAGAAAAATTATAGGACATTAGAACGTGTGTCTATTATTTGCAAGGATTTTGTATTTTTCGTATTTATTTTTGCACATTGTTTTATTTTAATGCAGCTTTAATATTTTGCTAGAAAGTACACAAGAATTTACAATTTTTGAATAAAAAAACTTGTTCTTTTTCGATCTATGATAGGAAGATAAAATATTCAAAACACTGTAAGGAGATTATTTTACGTTAAGCTATGCAAGGGATTGCTATTTTGTGCTAGGACCGTTTTTAACTATAGAATATTAAGATGTAATAATCTCAACAACAAAATTTGAGTTTCTGAGCTTTAAATTAAACTTAACTTTTTTCCATTTTATAGGAACTATCTGGCTCAAATAATTATCATCCTAGGTCGAAACCTAACAAGTATTTTGATTCAAAATTGTAAATTCTTACATACTTTTCTTTTTAAAACATTAATACTACAATAAAATACAACAATATCTATAAAAAAAAATTCTTCCGAATAATCGAAAAAAGCTTTAATTTCCCGTAATTTATTGTATTTTTCTGTGAAAATGATTCTAGTTTTTTGTAATTATGGGTAAAAATACTTCTACCAGGAATTTTAAAAAAAATATTAGATTTAAAAAAAATGATATTTAAAAATATTAATTGTTTCTTCCAAAAAAATGAATATTCATTTTTTGAAGATCTATAATTTTATTTTTTATTGGACGGCATCTGTTATGATTGATAAATGCACGCATTTTAGATAGAAATAAAAAAAATTTAGGTTCTTAATTTCAATTGGTTTTGAATTTACTTCACCTAACTTATATCCCCGATTAATTTGACTGCCATCGTTTCGTTTTAATTTTTTACAAACGCTATGGTTGCATTTCTAAATAATAATAATAATAATAATAATAATAATAATAATAATTTGGCACATTCTCTATTACAGATTTACTCAATCAATAATGTTAATTTAGAAGAGTTCATTATCCATAAATCCCCATTTTAGATAAACCATTACCTCACGCATGTGTTTATTACAAAAATCAAATTGAAAGTAAATATATCACTCGTTCACTTTGTACATAATTTACAAATAAAATACATGCAAACCGAAAATGGCATTTTGTAAATAAGTCCTCCTTATGAATTCAGAATTAGCATATAGAAACTATATTCGAGGTAGATTTTGCTGGTAAAGCGGAATCATCGGTTTTCGGGAAATTGATATAATGCTCGAAACGGAAATCTAGGCGGAAAATCTTGGAATTGAGATGGAGATAGTAAATTGAATTTTTGCAGAGGAAGATTTTCACTGAAGCTGATTGGCTACTGGCGATAGCGGAGATCGAGTAGAAAGAGATCGGTGAACTCGATACCGGTTATGATCCAGCATTAATCTTACGCAATATCGATTTAACGTATCTAGTTATTAATAATAATAGCGCGATTCTCCGGTCGTATTTTCAGAGGCGGTAGACGATCCGTTGCACATCTTAAGTACTTATTATCTGTCTGGAATGCATGCATATTTCATTTTTAGAGACGCGAAGAACCGGCCATGCTTAATTTGCGGTAATAATCATGAATTGAGGGGAGTGATTTTATCATCAGTCAACAAGACACTTCCTCCTTTGAATACGATTATTAATCAAGCAGGGGAAAATTGATTCTGTCTCATCTTGATTTTATTCGCTCTTTAATTTAATTCTTTCTAGATTATCTGCCTTTTATTTCATTCGATTTTAATTTGATCTGATTGGATTTGCAGCTCAAGTTGAATTTTAATCGATTCTATTCCTATATATAAATGTAAATCTTGTAACTTATTCTGTTCGAAATCTAATTCACTGGAATGTTTTGAATTAGAAATTTCTGATTTTTTTACGAGTCTTATGGTAGGGAAATTCCGGGCCAGATTCACAGAAATCAAATATTCATTTCACCGATTTTTTCAATACTTACACAACTTGTTATACACATAAAAATAAATATATCTCAGATATTTTGCTCAAAAACTTTTTTCAAAGAGTTAATGCATTTTTAATTTTTTTCGACTTCTAATATTTTTTGTAAAGAAAAATGGAAGGTTTTCATAATCAATTATACCGTTTGTATGGGTTTTAATTAAATTAATAGAAATTATACGTGTTTAACTAAAATTGACCAAGGAATCCGAATTTCGAGATCCTAAGCTAAGTTAATGAAGTCTTTATGCTTATTATTTTATGGTTTTTTTTTAATAACCTAAATCGAATTTCTCAAAATTGCCTGATTCGATTTGTTCGTGTATTTTTTATATACTCATTAATCATTTAATTAAAGATTAATATTCAGTGTAAAGAGAAAACTTTGTTTCAAAATCGATGAGTTAAAAAAAAAATTGAGAAAAATGTATATTTTTTTAAGCTTCTTAATGATTCAAGTTGATTTAAATATCTCTTCAAATAATATTATATTTCTTGAATCACATTTACAATTTTATTATCTAAGATGTATTTAATTTTTATTTATTTGAGATCTTCTATTAGCATATTAATATATAAATTATTTATAATTGAATACCGAATAAAGAAAGATTCACGTTACAAGGACTCCTCTTCAGCACATATCAATTTTTTTAATTATTTCACAATCCATCTCCAGAATAATAAATAGGGTAACTATCCACTGCTTTTCTTTTTTTTTTTTTTGAAAAAGGACTCTAGATTATAAAAAAAATACAGAAAAAGAATCAAATCAGGCATTTTTGAGAAATTTTGATTTTGAAAATTATTGAAAAAAAGGCATGCATGAGCATGACGACCCTATTAAAGGTGATAAGGAGCAAAAGATTCGGATTTCCGGTTAATTTTACATAAAAATATATAGCTTCAATCAATTTGATGAAAACCAAGCAAAACTGTACATTCTATCATGAAAACCTTACATTTTTCTGTACAAAAATATGAAAAACCGAAAAAAATTAAAAACGTGATGATTCTTGGAAAAACATTTTTTCGAGTGAAATAGCTGAGTGGAATGAGTGCCAGTCTTTCGTGAATCCGACATGGAGTTCTCTAACAATAATTGATAGCATTCAAAATTAATCTGTCATAACTTTTCCTCAACTGCTAATTTTAAACGTTTAAATTAATTGAAAATTTGTGAATATGTATTAAAAAAGGATAATAATTTATATAATTATAAATTGTATCATTAAGAATTGTGAAGTTCCAAACTAGAAAGAGTTACATAAGTAAATTTGAAATTGAGCGTCCGGGTCGAATAACTCGCCGAGCGCCCGAAAACGGGTAAAAGTAATTGTCCAAACGTCTCGTTCGTCAGAAATTTTAAAAGTCACAAAATTAATTTTTTTTTAAATATAAGCTTGTAGATAATGACGAGAGAGACGAAAATATACCAATATACCAATTTGTTCAAATTTGAAAATTCCGTTTCAACACAGAATTAGAATTCTTTTGAAAAATTCCCTGTTACAGTCCAGAATTTTAATTCTTTTTGAAAATGTCCAATGAGAGCTCAAAATTGGTTGGAATTTAAATACTCCCTGTTCCAACTCAAAATTAATTCAAATTTGAAAATTCCGTTTCAACTCAGAATTTGAATTCTTTTTAAAAATTCCCCGTTCTAGTCCTGAATTTTAATTCTTTTCGCGAAATACCCGTTTTCAATAAAAATTAGAATTATTTAAAAAAATTCCCTCTTCCAATTCAGAATTTTAATTCTTTTCGAAAATTTCCAATTTTAGCTCAGAATTGATATTCTTTTGAAAAATTCCTTGTTCTAGTCCAGAATTTTAATTCTTTTTGCGAATTACCCGTTTCGACTCAAAATTAGAATTATTTTAAAGAAATTCCCGTCATGGACTGGGGCGGACCTTGTAAATAACGAAGTCAAAAAGACTAAAAAATGTTTTGAGTTTGTTTTTGCGTTAATATATTTTGATACTTGAATCCAAAATATAGTTCACTTTATTAATTTTTCTTGTTATAAAATTATTATTACGAACAAAATTATGAGAAATTATGAATTTCTAAAATGGCTCTTAACGGGAAATTAGTCGGGGCCAGGTCGGGTACCCATCGGGTGGCCAGATCGGGCGCCAGATCTGGCTCCGATCGGGCGGTGTGTTTCATCAGCGATCGGGCCCAGGTCCGTTTTCCAGATCTGGGCCAGATTTGGTCTGGTCTGGGTCCGGTTTGGGCCATAGCAAAATTTCTACACGGGTTATAGATTCCAAAAATTCCGGATTTGATGTATGTATTACCATTTCATAGGACTGATATTTCAGTTGCGAATTCTTTTGCAATAACTTGATGTGAATTACATAATATCTTCAACAGTTTTCTAAGGCAGGTTGATATATTTATTTTTCAATGAATAATCAATTTGCGACCGTATTACTTTGGGTCTTATAATTTTGTATTAGTTCCATATAAAATTTGACATCACCAGTTTCGATCGATCATAACGTTTCACGACCCCCTGAGTCAGAAAAAACGGGGTTTAAAATAATGACTGTTTTATCTATTGAAAAGTCTTTCTAAAAAATTAATAATTTTATTTTCCGGCCAAACTATGCGAAATACGGGAAAAATTTTGGAAAGTAATATTTTTTACCATAATTAGATCTACCAATTGTCGCTAGACCCTTTTTTGATGAGACGCATAATTTTTGTTTCAATCGGAATAAATATTATTGAAAATAAAAGTTTCATTTTCCAGCCAAACTATGCCGGATAAAAAAATTAATGAAAAAAATTGTTGATAATAAAAAGAGCTATACATTTGCTCTAGATTATTTTTTTATAAGACGCATAATTTTGTTTAAATTGTCAAGAAAGGTTATAAAAAAATTAAACAATGCATTTTCCAGCACCGTTGTATCCTGCATATAGCCTGTGCCTGTGCCCGCCTGGAAAAAGACTTCTTTTTTTATATTTGTGAGAAAAAACTATTGTGATTGTATAATTTATTAGAAAACTATTATGGAAACGCATACAAAAAATCGATTGCGAGTATCGTAATTAAAATATTTCTTGAGTCCGATAGTACGTTAAGTCAATTAATTTTAAATGAAAACAAAACAATCTTCAGAAATTTCTAAAGTATTGTAATATATTCAGTAAGATTTTTTATATAAATTACCCCGTTTGAAAAATGTCATGACAGCCTGCTGTCAGGTATGGGCCAGTCTAGGAGATATGATCTGGCCCAGGTCTGGTGCCTAGTATTGCCTAAGTCTGACTTTATCGAGAACGTTTAGTTTGAAAGGTCTGGTTTGGCGCTGATAAGCTCAATACACTTATAATAAAAAATTATTTTTTTCCTAGTCATTAAAAAAATAAAGGGATTCCAGCCGGCGCTTGCTACTAGTGGCACGAGGGGGTGTAGCCCCCGAGTACAGCCAACATGCGAATTGGCGTTTGTGAGGTTTCAGCCCCATGTCGCGTATGCTATTTTTCACAAAAAGAACATCTAAAATGGCGGCTTTCGTTGCTGCGAAGCGCGTACGAAACTACTTTACAAACCCTAAAGTTTCCAAGCCTCTTATAACAAACCCGCTCACCTGCATACCGTCATTTTCGCCCCGCTTCGCTGGCTACGAAAGCCACCATTTTCGATGTTAGTATTGTGAAAAAGATTATACCACACGGGACACTGTAGACTAATCGGATACGAAGTGGGAGGACCGAAAGTGGGCAAATGCAAAGTGCAGTCTGGAAAGTTTTCGAGCGCGAAGCGCGAGGTTTAAATCCTGTGTGCTTAGGCGCAATTAAACTTGCGAGCCGCGCGCGATGAGAATGTACGTATCATCGCAACGGGCAGATTTTTTTCTCAAATTTTTCAACAATTAAGTTCCATCTCTTTTCCTAGTTTTTATTTTTTTCATCTTACGGCTAATTTAGATGGAATTTAGATTTTCTTAATTTTTCATATGATTTTTTTTCTGTCTGATATATATTTTTGAGACATCTTAGAATTGCATTCTCGTGCTCTCTAACGATATTCTTCCCTCGGCTGTTAAGGGGAGAAATCTCGAACATATTCACCGCTGTTTCATACTGGTGCATACACGACGTCCTGTGGATGTATACGTCCATTATTACACATTAGAAGAAGCTGAGATGGCCGTGGTTAGTACGGAGGATAATGTAAATCATCCTCTGCTTGCTCTTCGAGCATTGTAACACGCCGTGCCGCGCCGCAAACGCAGCGCAAATGCATGAACGCAGCGCGTCGAAAGCTCTACGTATTATATACGCGATTCCATTGGCGTAGGAATTCTAATGATTTAGTCATCATCCTTAAACACAAAGAAGTTTTCTAAAATCATTTGTCACAGTCATCTACTTTCATAAAACGTTTTCAAGTTCTTGAAAAAGATACAAGAAAAGTGAAAAAGGAGCTGCGAATAGACTATTTGAAATTGGTAACGGCTCCTGCTTGCACAAAATTCTGTGGGTTGATTGTAAATTTGCTTTGAATCAATTTTTAAATGCACTGAATTAAATTAAATTAAATTATTTTGGTCTTTTGATCCAGCTTTTCCAGGATTCGCTGTTGTTGAATTACTTCTTCCTGATAGTAAATAACTTATTTTTATAAACATTTGAAAAGTTACTGGACGGATATTGTTAACAGTGTCCTTTACATTTATGAAACTCGCAGAATCTATAAAAGTCTCTGTGCATTGAGAAAAATAGATTATACCCAGTAATAAAAAATATGTTATCGGATATAATCTTGGACTATTAACTATGGGACAGCGATCTCAATGATTAAAACTACCATCTCTAGATATTAAGAAATAGATATTACGGGTTAATATCTTGGATTATAAAACTTTACAATCTGACATGAGATAATAAAATCTATAATCCAAGATTTAAAAATCTAATATCCATATTATAATTCTGGTCCATTAGATAACCTCAAATATATATAATAATTTATGCAAACGCATTTATAAACATATACAAAATTTTGATAGACGAGCCAGGAAATAAAAATGGAAATAAATTTCACTTTTTAAACACGCAATAAGCAGGAAAGTTGCTATCATAAGACTACAAAAGCGACAGTAAAGGAGGCTAAGTTTCTGTACTTGCAAAAGTTGCAGCGATGTGTAATGAGAAGGAATATAAACTTACCCATTTTCTATATCTAAATCAGGTGTGATCTAGCACTAATAATCATTTAATAACATAATTATTACTTGTTACAAAATGCGAGCGGATGCATATGACACGCGCCACTATGCGATGCGACGAACCATCTGAGACTACACAGACTCCTGGATATTTAAAAATCTGAGATGTTACAATTCAATGTCTCCAGATTATAAGAACTTAACATCTGGAGATTATATTTGTTAACATTTTCCAAAATTAGAAAAATATGATAGATTATACGCGCTAATATACTTTTCTATACGGTATATTCATCTTTAATTCTATTATCCAGTTCGTATAATCCATTTTTCTCAGGTTGGTATTCTATTTTCGCATTTTCCGATTCACTAGAGCAGGCCTGCCCAAGTAGGGGAAAACTGCTCATTTTCCAGATGGGGATTTAACACCACCACCGACCTCTATTCATTCAACTTCATGACAGCGACCACCCCCCAAGCCTCTGGACCTGTGAAAAGGGACGTGGTGGTGGAACTCGAACATGTGGTGAACGAGCAGTTTTCCCCTACTTGGGCAGGCCTGCACTAGAGTAACAAGAGACTTATCATTGGAGGGAATGTGGCGCGGCTAGTGCTGCATTCGAGCGAGACGAGACGAGAATCGATCGATAATTTACTTAATCTCGGTTTGCCATTACGATACTCTAATATCGTCTCGTCTTATTCGATCGAGATTCTTAAGAAAACGATCGATCGTAACGAGATTCTCGTTTTTTTACCAGCTATTTTTACAACAAAACTTTTGATTTACACACAAAATTGAGTTTTAGTGTTTTTAATACATTTTCTATCAATATTTTCATTATTATGAGACTATTAAAAACAACTATGTTATTTAAATTTATTTTTCTATTATCAATTTGTACTATGTTGGTATAATTTCATTAAAAAAATTATATCTACCTATTCAAAATACTAAAAAAATCCAATGTTTTGCGGAAATAGTATTTATTTTGTTTTTAATTTTCCTATGAAAGTCTCATATCTATTTTATAAAGAAAACTGTACAATTTTTTCAGAATGCAGTTCATCTTATATATTTTATTTGCATATATGCATGAAATAATACTTTTTACAGTAACTTAACTAAACGTCTTAAGACTGTACATTTAAATTTAGAGAAACTTTTACGGCAGTCCTGATCTTTCCGATATTATCGTTCGAAATTGATCGGAAGTTAGAAATGAGACGATATGATTGGTAACAAATGAATGCACGAGAAGTTGGTTTTAGAATATGTTTCGAAAACGAACGAGAACGATCGAAATATTTAAAATTCTCGTATCGAAATGCAGCACTAGGCGCGGCTTGTGGCTAGTCCGCGCTTCTCTTGCGAGTTACTATGTTTTGCCCTGAAAACTACAATGCATACACAATTACACATCCACAGATCCAGGATAGATTCCCTGTGGATTTTAATTATTTTCCTTGATTTGAAAACTCGTTTCTGAATTTGTTGGTCTTTCTGCAGTAGCGGAATTCTTCGTTTTATTTTTCCTCTTTCTCAGATCCTCGATTTGTTCAAACTAATTAAAAATGCTAAGACGGTTGTTATTAATTTTAGAGGAGATTGTAACAGAATAAAAAAAGATCGAATCTGGAATGTCCGCGCCACTGTAATGGAATGCTACATGATATACACGTTTCTTCTTTCTCTTGACTTCTTCTCTCGTATACTCTTCGCGGCCTTCCTCGGCCTTTCTCCCTTCTTAGTTTACTTCTTCCCTCCATCTCTTTTCCTTCTCTTCATAAAGTACGAGCGTTTGACTTTTTTTCTCACCGTCTCTTCTTCTCATTACACTTTTGACAGGACATTTATTATTAAACATGGCTGAGTGGAACGGTATTTATATTGACTAGCGAAAAATCTCGGGATTTACGAAGGAATCCTACTACTCGCTATTGAAATTATTCTGCCATTTTTTACAAAGTAAGCTTCTGCAATTCAATTTTTTCAGGTAGACTCTGATTCTCCTGAAGCAATGTTAAAACTCACTTTTAATAGTGCCTTACCTTTAAGTATCTCGCTTAAATATCTACGATGCAAAACATTTCGAGAATTCATATTGAGAATGTATTATATGGATGAAAAATTAAAACTTGGCATTTTTTTTTTTAATAATGATAATCACACCCAGTTTTAATTTTTTACTCATATAATACATTCTCAAAATTTCTGTAATTTCATCAATTAAATCAATTAAAAATTTGGATATATCTTTTAGAATTACTTGGCAAAATTTTATTTCACAAACTGAGTAGATTTCTACTGAAACTTTTTACTTGGAGAAATTTTTTGCATTGTAGATGCTTTTTGGTACTACGGAAAGCTACGTCAATGTGTTAATCTTATAGATTTTTGAAAAAAATCTTCTTCATGTTAAGCGAAATTGTTGATGGCTGCAAAGTTGCGCACTTGTGTTAGTGATGAGCAGGTGATTATTAAGAGGCATACCGTTTCTCGATGAGGCAGCAGCAAATTAATCCAGGACCGCGTCAAGATGGATATCGGCAACAAATGAAAATCAAATGATTTTTCGAGCGATCCTCTTCCCGAAGCGGTGCGCAAACCACGAACGCAACGCCTTGATTACAGGTTGTCCGCTCGCTTCCACTTTCAAATACTCTGTCTTTTCATTTTCTGTTTTCGATTCTATGAAACCCGAGTCTAGGAAGTTAGTGTCCAGTGGAAAGAATAGAATAGAATTTATTAATGAATTAACAATAACAACAACATGTTGCAAATTGTATAATTTATGTTCGAAGCCTAACCTTTTACACTAATCTATAGAGTAGCAGGATAGTCTTTAATGTATGTAGCTTACACATTATACGAAAAATGTGATAAAATATTGCAGAAAAATTACTTACAAAACATCTGCTTATGTTTATATTTGTTGTACCCTAGGGAATTTGATGAAAGATGTTATTTTGTCGACCAGGGTAATTAATTAATAAATTTTCTGATATTAAACATTGCGATCTACTGGTCAAATAATTTTTCTGGTGAAACGAGAAAAAATCTGCCTCAGCCCGGATTTGAACCGGAAACGCCACTATCCATGAGTGGAGCGTTAACCAATTACGCCACCGAGACTAGCAGATAATTGCTCGTTTCTCCTATATCCCCTAAGGAATTTAAGCCGTACCCGGGTAAAAATTCTTCGACTTGGTTTCAACTTGAATTGCCCCCAATCAAGACATGCTGAAGTCGAAAAGTTCGACTCCAGCATATCTCCTTATTGAGACGGAGCCAGACTTCAATTTATGTCTTGGAGATAAGTTTCTATGTCTTGAAGACATATATTTGTATCTTGAGTCGAATTTTTATGACTTCAAGTCGAGCGGTTTATAACTTCGAGTATATACCTGTCCTGAAAAAAGGGCCATTCTGACTGTCATAAAAGCTAATCTTTGTTAATAATTAAACAATTTTGTATATTTTTACACAATATATATATATATATTGAATCAATTAATTTATAGATTTTCATTTGTACTATACTTGTTTGACGACGATACCGGAAATGTTGTTTGTTTTTACGTATTTCTAACGGCTTAGGAGATCCTTATAGAAAATTACAATTTTAATTTTTGCGAGGAAAATTTTTCAGGGTTATACTCGTTCAGACCCACAGATTCTGAATTTTCCAATTAAAAGTAACTAATTTGATATTTACAAATTTTTCCTTCATTAATTTTAATCCTTTGCATCTGTTAACAGTCGAGGTCTCATTTCTGAGTCGAAAAGGTTCGTCTTGAGACAAGTTACGCCGACTTGAAATCACCATGCTGAAACCATAAAAGTAAGACATTGTCTTATGTCTCGTCTCAGTTTTGAGACGCAGCCAGATTTGCGAATTTTCTGAAGAAATTCCTAGGCAAGTTCATTATGAAGTTTTTAATGTAACTTATGTTGAACTTGTCAGGGATATTTTACGGGGAAAAATGTCGGGAAATTTCCTATAATTCGAGGACATTTGTTTTAAAGAACTTAAAATTTATTATAATTAGTATCGCTTATATTGGACCAACATGGAGCAGCGTAGGTCAGTACTGGTCTGATAAGTATTTTAGATAAGAGCATTTTATTGGAAAATTATAGAGCATACTTACGATCATATATAGAACACATTTTTGTAGAATACCTATGGCTTTATCACGTTAATTATTAATATAGTTAGTAAATATAAGTAGATATAGAATCGGGAAGAGCTCCTTGTAGCAAATTTGAGTTTTTAAAAAAACCTAAAGCATTTTGTAAGAGTGCTCTGAACATAACTACATACTGAATGATTAAAATAGAATATAAATAGTATCAGACCATGCACTGATCTCTGTGGAACCCCCGCTACAATTATTCTGATTATGGAATGTAAATAGTTGTCCTTGTTGCCAAACGTATTCAAAATCTATTCCAACATCTCTAAATACCATTACTGTATGCGTATTATTTATGTTGAAATTATGCGTCATAGTATTTTAAGAACATTGCTGTTACGCGAAACATTATTCTTCTTGTCCTATTATTGTATTCTTGGCAGGTGACATACAAAGTACCTCCATTTCGAAAGCAAATATTAATCTCGCGTGTTTAATTCAAGGCGGTCTTTCTGAACTCTGGGACATCGCTTAATGTGACTTACACCCTGCTGATTCCATTCGGAGCGTCAAATCAAATCATTCATTGACAAATCACTTCGAAAAATCACCTGAAAATTAATCGTTTCTGTTCTAGGCATCCCAGGTTGTATATCATTATCGGAACTTTCGCTTGCTTAAAATTGAAAGAATAAGAAAATTCTATTGAAAAATGCTGAAAATTTGAAAAAATTGAAGTTTCTTGGGCTTCGGAGAGTTATCAGAAAATGTGTATGATTTTGAGAGATGGCAGTACACTCTCGTAAGCGTTTCGAATTGATGTCATTCCTGAAGGATTTAACGATGATGAACCTTCTAATAGAAGATACGTCCCGCTGGGCCTATCGTTAATGCTGTCACGTAGTTGTTAACATCATGATGTGTGGTATTAAAGGAGGAGCTTAAAGTTGATATCTTGGCTACGTTACTAACAAGCCAATTATTATATAATAAAAAGCCGGCCCGGACATTTTTCTTGTTTTTTTTTTGCTTTCAAGTAATGTTCCTATTTCAGAATAAGAAGCTACAAAAAATCATAGCATCGAGAAACCATCAATTTAAAATCAAATATGGTTCATATAATGTAAGATTTTTTTCACAAGAAATTGAGTAGTTGGAGTACTTTCATTAGAGAAATAACTTTCGTTTTCTGTAAAGAATTAATTTCTATGTTTTATATTCAAAAACTTATCCCATTTGGAAACTTTTCATTAGGTAAAATTTCTAAATTCTAGTTTTGGACGTACGGAATTTATTTAGTGAATTTGAATGAAATAAACTTGATTAAAATGAAACTATTTGAATGCACTGTAAATTGTGGTCAATACAGATAAGTGTGATACGAAATACAAAGGTTATATTTCTTGATTGAATTAAAAATTATTTTATGTATGTAACTGTATTTATAAAAATCTGTCCACTGAGCGGGCACATTCTTATCGCGCGCTGCGAGCACGGCTCGCACTCGGAATGTTTGAATGAAACTTTAGCAAAAACATCTCTTTTAGATCCAAGTTTTTATATGCTTTTGCCGCCACACCCTTCATTTGTAGATCTTATTTTCAAAAAGATACAAAACAACTTCAAGTAATGAAAAGTAAAATAACAGAAATGAAGAATTAAAGAGCATCACTTTTAAAAGTGGTCAAAGAGAGAAAGTATTTGTGATGGATATGAATTTTACACAAAAAACCTGTGAGATAGACTTTAAAGTGATTTTGAAAATCCTCAACTCAACAATATTTAACTCTGCTTTTAATTTTTATCTTTTCCAAGTTAATATAAGCAACATCTTTAAATTTGAAGTATTTGAAAAATGGTGTAAATATTATTTGACAATTTTTCATTTTTTTGTAGCTTCGAATAGGTGCGTAACAAGACATTTTACGTACTTTTTTATTTATGATTTCTGAACAAAGTCGTCCAAAATTTGGAAACTTTATTATATTTTGCTTCGATATAATTTCAATACCTTACTCAGATAATATTAGAATCAAGTTATTATTCAAGGATAAAATAGAAAATGACTAAGACTTAAAGTGGCAATTACAAAATAGATATTCCAAAAAATATAGATCTTATCATATAAATCTTTTTATGAAAACTTTAGTCATGACACTGGTCATTTCTCACAAGTGCTGAATCAATTCCACTAGTTAGTATATAAGAAAGTTCCAAATTTCACCTTTCAGCGTGAAGCGTGCGTCTGCGTAGTTTCGTCGAAAGCGGCTTATATGTGTAGTATTATAATATATTTATTTATGTGCGTGTTATTATATGTGTTAAGTAGTTGTGTGTGTCGTGAGTGTATTTGTGATGAAATTGTATTCTGATTGGCTGTGACTTGCTAATGTGTATGTAAGTGTATGCTGTTCATTGTGTATAAGAGTTTTTTTGATTCACAGAAGCTTACGGTTTATCAAACTGTCAGTTAAAGTTTCTCGAGCGTCCGTGATTCCTTCATGCCTTTTCTGTAAACCCACTCACATTATCTACCGAGCCCACGACCGTGTTTTAACCAACAGTTCAGTAATCTTTATCTAACGTTTTATATATTTTACATTTATATGCATTAAAATTCCAACTACGAACTACAGTAGTAATTAAAGTACAGTTCGGAAGATATTCGTATCAATTTGTCACACCATCATGTTTGTGAATGAAGTATCACCGAATTTCGTTTTACCGAACTAGAAATGAAACTTTATCGAATTGTCCATATGTCCCAAGTTTACCCAACTGAGTTTGGTAAAGTTTCTCGAATTATTTGTCTCCGTGTATGCATCTTCATATACTGAATTTTCTACGTAATTAAAAATAATTTGAGATTAAATTTCTCAAAGCACTATAGGCTTTGAGGCACACATTCTCATCGTAACACTCGCGTTTAAAGGGTGGCTTTTGAAAAAGCTGCAGTTTAAAGGGTTGAATTTTGAAGTACTGCAGTTTAAAGTTCTGCAGTCTGAAGGGCTGCAATGTGTTGCAGTTCGAAGAGCTGCAGTTACAGAGGTTGCCGTTTAAAGTGCTGCAGTTTGAAGTGCTGCAGCTCAAAGTGTTGCAGTTCAAGGTGCAGCAGTTTAAAGGGCTACAGTTTGAAGTGCAGCATCGTTAGTCAAGAAAGGGTGAATAACGAACTCGTTCTTCCTTTTAGTACCCAAAAAATGTGTGCCAAAGCTCGATTTGATCCGTTCATTTTTTCGAGAGTTATCGTCTTATGGACGTACGGGCGGATAGACAAACAAACTCCATCGCCAAAACCTATGTTTGGGCTTTAGTGAGTCTCAACGCGTGAAGATCCTTTGGAAAACTGTGTGAAATTTCGGACGATTCTCACACTTTCTCAATCATGAATGATAGGAACATAAAAATTTTAATAATTCACAATTATTATTTACTTACATTTTCATTACAGAAACATGAGTCACTAACCTCTCAAACTAACCTTGAACTGTTGACAGATTTTCTTATTTCACAATGAGGAAAGAATAAAAAAAAATCTGCCCGCTTCGCGGGCACATTCTCATCGCGCGCTTCGCGCGCGGCTCGCTTCGCTCGCAAGTTTGAGCGCGCCTGGGGCGCGCAACTGTTGGATCTCGCGCTTCGCGCTCGATCATATATTTATCTCGCGCTTCGCGCTCGATTATGTATTCACCTCGCGCTACGCGCTCGGGCGTATCTACATCGCGCTTTACGCTCGGTTGCTCTAGATTTTTCAACTTCGTGTTCGACTTCGATGAAAAGAAAAAGTTTGTTTGCAAATATTATAAAATTATCAAAACCTCTACATATTAAGTGATTGTTAAATTTGTTTTTATTTTAGACTGAAAAGGAACTTTATTTACTCAAGGTTCTATCGACCTTAAGGAACACATTCTCATCCAGACACTCGCGCTTCGCGCTCGATATTTGATTTGAAAATCATTTGAACCTTGCGTTCCACGATCGGTTCTGTGCATTTGATTTTTCTATTTTCAATGCTGTTTTTTACGAATAAAACAAAAACTACGCGTCATATCAAAAAGTGAATGATAAGAAATTTGTAGATCTTTTTTGGGTGCACAATTTTGGTGGAATGATCTTTTCTCGTATCTTGCATAGTTTCACAGCAAAATGGAATTTTTGATTATTTTTTTGTGCGATCAAAATTTGAATTTTTTATTTTTCAAAAAATTCAAAAAGTTGTTATGAAAATATTATAGGGCGTTCAAAAAGCAACGTTTTTCTCCTCTTGACTTTTTTTCATATCGTGCGTTTTTCGGCTTAAAATGTACATTTTCGTTTGTTTTTTGGAATTTTGAAAATGCTATAACTCCAGTAATTTTTGTTTTATCACGAAAAGTCATTATAATATTTTGTTCGTCATTTTGCGTACTACTAATAACCATACATAGAATTTTTAAATCTTAAAAAAAAGTGGTCTCAAAAATTTTCAAAATGTGCTCACTTTTTGAATTTTCATCCAAAATAGCTGGTTAACGAACTCGTTCTCTATTTTTCGGCCATAAAAAAGTGTGCCAAAGCTCAATCAAATCTGATCATTTTTTCGAAAGTTATCGTGGCTACAGACAGACAGACAGACAGACAGACAGACAGACAGACTGACAGACAGACAGACAGACAGACAGACTACAGACAGACAGACACCTTGGTAAAAACCGTTTTTTCTGGCTCAGGGGGTCTCAAAACGTGGAGATTTGATGAAAACCGACTATGTCAAATTTTACATAAAACCAATACCTTCTCATTAGAATGAGAATGTAAAAATACAATTACGTATCAAACTATTCCCAAGTCTGATATTTAATTAGTCTGTAATCATTTACAAGTAAAAAGAGTAAAAATCTTATTTTTTCAAACAAAAAACGGATGTTAAAGTAAAATCTAGTATTTTTGGTCATTCCTTAAAGAAATAAAACAAAGGAGCTTTTATGTAGGAAAAATTATATTTTGAAGACCAGATTTACGAATGTTAGTTTTTGTAAGAGAATTTTAGTTTTCGTGACAATAATTAATTAAGGAAATTACTATTGTCAGTGGTCTTTTTTACAAATAGTTAGGGATATAATCTTCGTGTGATACCAAAAAAATATAAGAATTGAATTCCTTTTCATTCAAAATTTTCTGTTTATCACAAGAACTGATTTCAAAACAAATAAATTTATTTCTGGATACATTAATTGCACATAATTCAATTTAGTTTAAGGCGAATGTAATCAAATTTTACGAGCCATTTGATTGAACTAAATTCAAATAGATATATTTGAATGAAAAAAAAAGTTAATTTAAAGTAGCTTAACAATTGACTAAAACTGAACTGAAAGTGAATGACAAATTAATTAATATGAATCCAGAACGTAAATCTAAATTTGCTGATAAATTTGAATGCATTTATGAACATTTAAGTTAATTCAGAAGAAATGAGGGTTCTTCAACTGTTCAGGTGAATTAAAAAAATTTTCAGAAAATGCAGGGAAATTTAAGAGAATTCAAGGAAATAAAAGTGAATTTAAGAAATTCAAAAGTTATCAAAGGAATTCAGGAGAATTCAATGGCTTTTAAAAAAATGACAATAAATTCAAAGTGAATTTAAGGTAAGTTCAGGCAAATTTAACTAATTTCAAGAGATTTCAAGAGAATTCTTAAATCGTTATAAAAAAGTATTTATTAATGAATATCTTATAGGTATTCACATTAATTTGAAAGAAATCAAGAAACTTTAAGGATATTTTGAATTCGACTGAATTCAGCTAAGGTACTTTCAATTAATTTAAACGAATTCAACTGCATCATAATCAATTGAAGTCAATTAAATAGAATTGAAAGAAAATGATTTCAGTGGAAATTGATTAATCCATTCACATCAATTCACGGAACTCCAAGGAATTCAAGATAATTATGTAGGTTCCAAAATAATTTTAAGACATGTAAAAGAATTCTGAGTCATTTCAGAAAATTCAAATACTGTGAAATTCAAAAAATTAATGATAATTATCATTAATTATTTTTATATTTTATATTAATTATATTAATTATATTTATTAATTATTAATTTTCCTGAATTATAATTCAGGAGAATTGGAATGAATCTTAGGTAATTCTGAATAATTCAAGGGAATTCAATTTTTTCAAATGTATTTAAATTTCATTGAAGCAATTTTCACTTGAACTCATTTACATAATTAAATAATTTCATCTTGGTGTAAGGGTATTCAAAGGAATTCAAAAAAGTTCACGGAAATTTATATATTCAAGCTGAATTGAAGATAGATATAACTCTAGCTTGAACCCCTTCCATTTTCGTGATTATGCAGATTTTGCCCAAATTGTATTACTTATTTTAATTTTCCTCTTTCGAATTTTGGTTTGATTTTAAACATCTGATATTGAAAACTGCAGGAGGCAAACCAATAAATACATTCTATCTCAATATATAATCACATTTGTATTTCTGTTTCAAACAAGAAATGAAAAACCTCACGATTAAAAAACGCAAAACTACAGAAGAAAGAAAAATGGTAAGACATGCACAAATATCGATAAGGATAGTGGGTGAAATGAAGTTGCAGCGAAATAAACATAGAAGTATCATTTGTCACTTATCTTAACCATGTGTTATCGGTTCGTTCATCGCGTGGCCTGCCGTATTGTAAATCATGCGACACCTGGCACAAGATCGAATATCTAATGTTCGCTCGCTGACTCGCCACGGTGGCTATCAAACTGTGAAAATCGCGGTTTACCGGACTGGAACATTACAATAATCGCGTGTTGAACTTCGCCACGGAAAATCCGCACTTTGCATTCACTCTTGATCTTCAATTCTTTGTTAAAATAAAATAGTATTTACGTTTAACAGACAATCCGAGATTGAATATTTTTCACCTGATTGAATTAAGTATAAAAAGTGGATAAAGTTTGCATAATACACGAATTTTCTCTGGTTAACACTTTTAAAACTATACGCTATTGAAGTGTGACCAATCAACCCGAAAAAATCTGCCCGCTTCGCGGGCACATTCTCATGGCGCGCTTCGCGCGCGGCTCGCTTCGCTCGCAAGTTTGAGCGCACCTAGGGCGCGCGACTATTGGATCTCGCGCTTCGCGCTCGATCATATATTTATCTCGCACTTCGCGCTCGATTATGTATTCACCTCGCGCTACGCGCTCGGGCGTATTTGCATCGCGCTTTACGCTAGGCTCCTCTAGATTTTTGAAATTCGTGTTCGACTTCGATGAAAAGAAAAACTTTGTTTGCAAATATTATAAAATTATCAAAACCTCTACATATTAAGTGATTGTTAAATTTATTTTTATTTTAGACTGAAAAGGAACTTTATTTACTCAAGGTTCTATCGACCTTAAGGAACACATTCTCATCCAGACACTCGCGCTTCGCGCTCGATATTTGATTTGAAAATCATTTGAACCGTATGATAGAAACAAAAAAGTTTGAGCGCACTTACGGCGTGCGATTTGGTAAATACACTGAGCGCGCACTTTGTGCTTCGTGTTATATGTTCTTCATATACAAATTACTAAATTTGAATTCGATTTCAAATGAAAAGTAATGATATAATTCAGACGACAAATTTTATTAGTTAACATTTTATTTTAGCTTGTGCCGTTTATCTAAAAAGTTAATTTTTTCATTTTGAATATATTCTTACCACAAAAATTGATTACGGGTGTGTAAGTCTTTTTTGAATGCACAATTTTTGTTCATTTATATGTTTTCGTACCTTGCATTGTTTTTTCAAAAATTTGATTTTTTTTACTGTCAATGTTATTTTCACGAATAAAACAAAAACCACGCATCCTATCGAAACATGAGTAACAATAAATTTGTACCTCTTCCTTGGATGAACAAATTTTGTTTCGGTCATTTTTTCGTAGCTGGTAATATTCGTCTGAAAATTTGATTTTTCTATTTTCAATGCTGTTTTTTACAAATAAAACAAAAAATACGCGTCATATCAAAAAGTGAGTGATAAGAAATTTGTAGATCTTTTTTAGGTGCACAATTTTGGTGAGATGACCTTTTCTGGTATCTTGCATAGTTTTACAGCAAAATGGCTTTTTTGATTTTTCATTAATTTTTTGTACGATCAAAATTTGAATTTTTTATTTTTCAAAAAATTCAAAAAGTTGTTATGAAAATATTATAGGGTGTTCAGGAATCAACGTTTTTCTCCTCTTCACTTTTTTTCATATCGTGCGTTTTTCGGCTTAAAATGTTCATTTTCGTTTGTTTTTTGGAATTTTGAAAATGCTATAACTCCAGTAATTTTTTTTTATTACGAAAAGTCATAAGAATATTTTGTTCGCCATTTTGCGTACTACTAATAACCGTACATAGAATTTTCAAATCTTCCAAAAAAGTGGTCTCAAAAATTTTCAAAATGTGCTCACTTTTTGGATTTTCATCCAAAATAGCTGGTTAACGAACTCGTTCTCTATTTTTCGGCCATAAGAAAGTGTGCCAAAGCTCAATCAAATCTGATCATTTTTTCGAAAGTTATCGTGGCTACAGACAGACAGACAGACTACAGACAGACAGACACCTTCGTAAAAATCGTTTTTTCTAACTCAGGGGGTCTCAAAACGTGGAGATTTGATGAAAACCGACAATGTCAAATTTGACATAAAACCAATACCTTCTCATTAGACTGAGAATGTAAAAAGAGGAATCATTTTTTTTTAAAGTTCTATATAGAATTCTTAGCATTGCGATGTGATAGTGGATTTGTAAGTCAGAATAAAGGTTGAAAAAGGATGAAAAAATGATGAAAAGGAAATAAAGGTAAAACGAACCGGAACAGGGAATTGGTCATAGAAAAAAATAACGATTTAAGTGAAAGGTTAAGAATATGAACATGGGAGAGTAAAGTGTAAACGAAAAGATGGAAATAATTATAGAAAAAATAAAAAGAGTATTGGAAGACACAGGCAAAAAGGAAGTTAGTCAAGGATGGGGTAGAAGTGGGTGGGATGAGGAATGTAAAGTGAAGAACAAGAAACTGAGAAAGGAATTAGGAAAGTGGATGAAAGGGAAATGTTGTGGAGAAGAATATAAGCGAAAAAGGAAGGAGCATACTGAGATGTGTCGTAAAAAAATATGAGGAAAAAAAAGGTTTTAAGAAGAGGCGGGGAGAAGGCTAGGATGGAAGAAGAGGCTTGGCAGGTAGTCAGTAGCGAGAGAAAAAGAAGGAAAAGAGTGAAACAGGATTTTGAGATGGTAAAATGGATGAAATATTTTATGGATTTGCTAGGAAGGGTAGAGAAAAAAGTTAGGAAAGGCGGAAAAGATGTAAATGGAAAAGAGGAAGAGAGCATAACAAGAGTAGTAATAATCAATGGTGTTATGAATAATGAAAGATTGGAAGGCACCTAGTATAGAGGAGATTAAAAATAAAATCTGGAAATATCGGGGTAAAGAACTCAAGAAACGGGCATGGATGATGTACAATAGGGTACGATTATAGGGGAGTTACGATAATGCCAAGATTGTATAAGTGATATGTAACTATATTTTTGATAGACGTTGAGGAAAAAAAGATAGAGCCATCAAATTAGATTAAAATGTTCATGGATATAAAAACGGCGTTTGTCTCATCGGATCGAGACAAGATGGAAAAAGTTATGTTGAAAAAAGGGGATAAGAGCGGGTATAGTAAAGAGAGTATCGGAAAATTTTTAAAAAGGCAAATAGCAGGGTTAAGGTAGCAAAGGGAGTAGGAGATAGTTTCTGGTTGGTGAAAGGAGTAAGGCAAGGTTGTCCTCTGAGCCCACTTTTATTTAATATATTAATATCTGACTCGCAAGTAGAATACGCGGAAGATATAGTGGTAATGGCAGATTATGATGAAGGGATGGCGGACTTAATTACAGGACTAGAGAAATACTTCGATGAGAAATAGTTGAATCTTAATGTAGAAAAGACAAAGGTAATGAAGTTTAGGAAAGGAAAAAGAAGACAAAATGAAAAAAGAATGGACTGGGAGATGAAAGGGAGTGAAGTTAGAAGAAGTAAAAGGAGTTCAAATATTTTGGATATACCTTGCCAACAAAATGAAGCTCATAGAGCATATATACAGAAATTACACAAAAACTGCATATGTAATAAAACAGGTAGGAAGAAGAGGAAAAAGAAGGTCAAAAAAAGATTGGAGAAGGAGAATGCTATGATATTAGGCTATGGAGAAGAGGTATGGGGATGGAAGGAAAGAAAAGAGATTGAGAGGTCACAAAAGAGTTATATAATATAGACGCTAGGCGTGGACTGAAGAACAACTGGATATATGATGAAAAAAGAAGCACAAAGGATAAATTGAGAAAGAGGGTGGGAAAGGGGGCATAGAAGTTTGAGGGAAAGCCAAGGGAGGGAAAGGAAGGAGAGTTAGCAAAAAAGCTGTTTGAAAGAGGTAGAAGGGAGGAGAGGATAGGCGATAGAATGCACGAGATGGGAAGAAGAAATATTGGAGTTCTTTAGGAATAGAGATATAGGAGACGGGACTGGAGTAAACTATGAAAAATTAAAGAAAAGAGACAGGGAAAGACAATTCATAGAAAGATAGGGAAGAGTAGCGAAATCAAAGTATAATGAATATTATAAGATGATAAAAAAGGAAGGAGTATCAAAGTATGTAGAAACGGGATAGGGGCAGAGAAGATGTAAAAGAATAGCAAGATTTGGATAGAGAATCGAAGAAAGGGATGGAATATATTGGGGAAAAAAGGAGAACAGAAAGTGCAGAATATGTGAGTGGGAAGAGGAAACATGGAAGCATGTGTGAGAAGAATGTAGGAGAGGAGTTAAAGATAAAGGAAGCTAGCAAGAGAATGTAGTTAAGATTTAAGGGAAGGAAGAATTGGGTGAGGAGTGGATGAAACAATTTGAGGGGGCTCTAGGAACGAATAAGAAAGAATCAAAGAGTTAACGTGAAAAATGGCAAGTTTGATGTAGAAGATAAGTGAAAGATAAAGCAAACGGAATTTGCTAGAAGCATACCGATTCGTAAGTAATGATTATGTAATAGTATAAGTATGTAGATTAAGATGTGGATGCGCACTCACTCTCTTTCTCGCTTTCGTCCAGCCGCAAAATGGCAGACGTATTCATGAAAAAAATATGAGATCAGCATAAAAATTTGGTTTAGGAGATTTCTGATGTCTCATTACGAATTTCGCATTAAAAATTTAAATCTTAAAATGGCGGACAGATTCACAACAAAATTATGGTTTTTACATACAAATTTGACAACAGATTTTTTTTGATCGTTGATTACGAATTTCGTATTAAAAGTACCCTAATTCAAAATGGGGGATGCAAAGCGGCGGACATTTTCACTGAAAAATTGTGGCGTTTGCCTAAAACTAAGTTATCAGAGGTTTTTGGGTTAGCTGACTATTGAAAATGGTGGATAAGGAAAAATAGAAGTTATACTTATATCTTATAAGATTCTGAATATAAAAATTTATGTAAATTGTTGCTTTTTGGTACAAGAAATAGTCCTTAGATATTAAAAAATTGAGGCAGATAAAATTGAGAAAAAGAACTCTTTGTATGACAATAAAATTTATTATGGTTTTTTCCCCTTTTTTGAGGGAATGAAATTAAGAGATTGAAGAAGAAATATGATCGTGAACCTCTTCACTCGTTAGAAAATTTCTTCTTCCCATTTGGTAGGGGAATACTTTTTTGAATCAGCTTTATATTGTAAAGAGAAATAAATACAAAGTTTCTTAACGGATTACAGACTTGGGTTGACTCACTTTCCCGTTTCCCCTTTTCCTATGCTACCTACGGATATCAATCAATCAGCGCCCTTTACGAGCGCTCTTGGAACGTAAACCCCAGTTTAAAAGAGAATTGTTACGCTAAAATTACCACATGGCTCTTGGAGAGACTTAAGGGTTCCGCCTCTTCTACTTCTTCTTCTTCTCCTTCTCCCTTTTCTTACAACTTCCTCTTTCAATCAGTCTTGAGAGTTCCGCTTGTCGCACAAATAACCGTTTCGTCACCATACAAAGTAAATTGTTTAAGTCGAAATCGTTTGAGTGGCTCATGTCAAACAGTTGAGAGTAGATACAAACTTCTTAAATCCGGGACACAAGAAGGGTATGACAGAGAAGAAAAATATGCTATGACAAATATCTGTGATAAAATCAAGAATTGAGTAGAAAAAGGTTTTATTCAGAAAAGGTGTTTCAATCTTTATAAATATTTCGTTGCAAGAATAAGATACAAATATTTACAAAACTCTGCTCTAAAGCTAACATTTTATTTAATTTATTTTTTATTACAAACATGTACATCCTTTTTGGACATTTACATACAGACACATAGAATACCCATCTTTACTATGCATCTTCCACTGTCTGCAGCCGCATTTTTATTAGAAGCGCTCGCATTTTCTATAACTTGTTGCCAAGGGAGAAGAAAACTGTAGAAAACTTTTTCCGTGCACAGCCGGTTACCGCGTATTTGAACCATCGATCACTTATAATATATAAGGTTCGAAAAATCTGAATGCTTGGGTCAGTTTTTCATTGAAGTTAAGAGCGATATGATTAAATAAAAAAATACTTCTGGTCTACAATTTATTTTCGTAGTGAAAAGTACTCCGGGCAATGTTATACGTGAGACGTGAGAGCAGGTACTCTTGAAAAGGGTATGGTTACAAAACAGTTTTCCTTGTTACCTGGACAAAAAGCATTAAATCACCTTTTATTATTATCCTCAAACGCCACTCCATTTCCACCTAGGAATTCGCTCACACTCTTCAATTTCTCAGCAGTAACAACACCATACTCGTCGGTTGGCTTCAAATGGAGGGGCATTGTTCCAACTCAAAGCATTGTCTGGGATCGGGAGTTGCAGCGATAAACTCGACTTAATGACAATGGTAATAAGTAATGAAAAGCTAAAGAAAAAGGTTAGTTGAGTCCGTATATGGCTGCTTCGCTTGTGGTTCGGTCGCACTTAGAGACTAGACTTGCATTCCACCTTTTCACGAAAGTTCCATGCATTCGCACGCTGACGCCTGAACGTTTAAGAGGGATCATAAGTCTCCTGCAATTATAGTTTCTGTATTTTCTTAAGCAGCCGGAGGATTGGTCGGCAATGAATCACGCGGACAGTATAATACGCGGATGCGAGCAAGCATTGTAATGGACAAGGTAGAATCATAAGACTCGGAAACAAGCTGATCGTGTCTCAGAGTGCGGCAACGAGATCCAACTTGCCCGCTATTATACGCCTACGACCTGAAAAATCGAGAGGTGTAATTTTAAAATATAAATTGTTATGTATTATCCCATTTTTAATTATTTCTTTTTCACTTTTACAAACGATTATTCAGGTGTTACTCGCCGCCCTGAACACTATTTGCGCTCAGCATCATTTCAAGCGGATTCATGTCAAGTCGGACATGCTGTGTAGTGTGCATAAATGTAGTGAGCGGGAAAATTGTCACTAGTTTGAAATTCCAAACGAACGTCAACTGGATCGTATTTCAGTGACTCACTTCGTTTAGAGCAGCCAATAACAACTAGACGTGCATACTGTATAAATTCTCCTATCGATAGCAGTGGTTGTGGTTCTTTACCATAGTAAATAGTTTGAAAGTTTGTGTACATTTCATAAAGAAGAGCATACTGATTTCGATTAAAATCAAGATTCAAATTACTATAAGAATAACACTCATCATTTAAAAGTAGTTTAAAATTAGTAGAGGTAGTAGTAATAAGTAGTAGTAAGTAGTAGTAAGTAGAAAGTAGTTGTAAGTAGAGGATATTCATACAGTTGCCAAGTTCGAAAACTTATTGGAATAGGTGGATCTTTTTTAATATATTTTAGCAACTGAAATTTTCGCGAATCTGAAAGTCTAACGCTAGGCAATAACCACTCTATTTTATTAATTTCAATTTTATACTGCTCAATGGGGAGTGCTTGCAAGATGGCATTTGCATCACTTTTTGATCTTTTCAAAATAAGTTCATGCTTAGCATTGACAATGATTTTGTGAAAATCTTCAGCAAAACCAAATATCATGCTAAGCGGTATGGCTACATCAAAGTAGCCAGTAGCCATGGTTAGTGATTGATTATTATCATTTATTTCAAGCCAACCAGTATTCTGTATGTAACCTGATTGTCCAGGATTTAATGATACATAATTTTTCATCAGACTAGTGAGGCCAACATTCTTGTTTCTATCAATTTCTATTGCATCGATTTCGTATCTTGCTTCTGCAAACAAATGGCAGATGGCATTAGAAACTAAAACTGTGTTTGGCACTGGTGCTCCATCAGGTCTTACGATTCTTCCATGTACATGAAGTGAACTTTTGCTCGGCAGGAGAAAGTGGTCCTGATTTTGAACAGCAACCCGTATTTCATCACTATTGTTGAAGGTTGATGAGGCATAAGGCTGATGTGCATGCATTTCACATTGTGCAATTGACTCATCAAAGATGATTGGTGCTTGAATATTTAAAATTTCCCCCTCCATGACAAATAATAATCAAACGATGAGAAATAAATTTACAGATGCAGGTGCAAAAAATCTCAAATCTCTGTATTCTCTTCTTCTTTTGAGCTTCAGACCTAGACTTTTTTTTAGGAAGAGGGCGCTTTGAGGTGTTAACCCTTTGACTGTTCTTTGCCGACTGATTAGTTTGTGACATTGTGTTGGATTATTATAACCAAAGCCAATCTTCTTGCTGAAAACGATACCCATTATTAGAGAGACTTTATGTGTAGTCTAATTGTTATAACTTCACCACAAAAATGAACCAAATGTCCGTCTTGATCAACTATACGGAGCTGTATATGATCTATTGTCAGCACGGTGACTGGTAAGTAAATTACATGAGATGGTACTTCCACTATCTTATATCCAGGTGGCACCACAGCAAAAAAATTCATGAATACTATGTACTTTCTGGCCATTAATGTATGTAACTGTCGTTATGCTACACCGAATACTCAAAGAATTCACTTTTATGATTGATACCGGTTAATCAGATTCATACATGTGAAGGGGTCCGCAGGTGGTCGAAGATTACCGAAGCTTTCGAAATACATGATTTTACTGCCAATCTTTTTATAAGCACACCCATGTGTTCCTGGTCCTTTTTTTATCATCAATATTAACAATAGCAAATTCATATTTACGCGGTCCACCCTTTGGTAATCCATTTCGCATAAAAACACTTCGAAAATGCGGAATCTTAAAAGATTTTGTGAATTGAAGTAAATCTGCAGCAGTTAAGGCTCGATGAGGTAGCTTCACTGAGTTTTTTGACTTGCGTTTAAGTCCTACTCCTTGTTTATATGGCTTTAGATGAAGCCCTAATCCTTCCCTATATGGCTTCGAGTAAAGACCTTTTCATAAAGAAAGGGCTTCCATCGCTTCATTATGTCGTTTATTCTCTGAAAGTTGCTGTTTTGCCGAATTTGCATCATTTACAGCCTTAGCTATTCCAGCAACTCCGCCAGCTAGCGCCCCGGTAGCACTGAGGCTAGCAAAAACGGGTATGAGAAAGGGTAAAAATCCTCCTACTTTGGCTGGTACAGGTAGAATACGAGGTTTATTCACATTTCTTCTTTCACCAGCCTTCATTACAGCTGCGCGTGCGCCTCTAAGTGCAGATTTAATGACAGTTTGCGCATTATTGCTTGAAACCATTTACTTTTTAGCTGCAGCGACAATTTTTCTCAGTGTAGTGGTAGGTTTTTTATTCCTGAGACCCATCCCCAATTTTGATTTCATCTTCATTGCGTTTGTTATTCCCCAATCAGCCGCCTTTTCACCTATGCCTGCGTCCTGAGCCAAGACACGTTTCCAAGCTTTTTCGACTAGTACACTGTCAGCTGAGTTTCTAGCCTCTATATTTTCTCTATTCTGTGAGTAGGCTATATCGTGCTCTTTGCAAGCCGCGTCCAGTGGATTGATTCCTGGATCACCTCGTGCTAATCGTTTGGCTAGTTTAGTACCTGGTCCACATTTTTTCTGTGTGTGTGGTAGGAAATTTTCTCATCGTCATATCGACGTTCCCAAATGATAAGGTTTCATGTCGGAGATATCAAATAAAAGGTTGCTAACGCGCGTGGCGAGCTCTGCAAACTTCAAGATCGAATATAAATTCTATTGGGCTCACCAGCGTTCTTAATTCTGTAGCACCTTTTCATTTGGCCTCCAGGAGTCTTTTTTTGACTTTTTATTCGGCTTCTCCGAGATGGCAGCTTGTCATTGGGACACGTCGATATGAGAGTAGCAAGAAAAAATATTTATATTGGTGAAAACATTTTCTTTGTCATAAAAACATGTTTAAAAATGGTAGGCAGAATCGAAAAATTCCTCTAAAAGTTGCATCACACATCTCTTGTAGGAAATTTTGATAGATTTACTTCGATACCAAAAACTCCACCTGTTTCAGCTCTGTCCCTAATTTGGACACAGGTCAGTTTCTGAGAAAGGCGGGTTGCATTGTTTCTAAGTGGCGGCAGATACTTTCGAATCGTTACGCAGCGCGGCCTTACATGCGTCGCGTCGAGAGGAATTAAGAGAGTGGGAAAAGAGGAATAGAGAGAATTAAAGAGAGAAACGTATGTCGACACAGACTAATGCTTTTCAATTAGCAGATTGCATTCTTATTCCATACCGCGTCCAGCGTTCGCTATAGCCCGATATCGCTAAAAGTCGCCACTGTTTCTATCCCTACATAAAGCCGCCTATTTACCGCCAATTAACCTGTTCGCCTTGTTTACGGAGTTCCCGTGGATTACTGGTCGGTGCTCGCGCACGCACACACGCGTTTTCATGCCTAAAGACTTTTCCTCGACGCGTCGCGTTGCGACGTCGACTTTCTTTTGCCAACGACACACTCGACAGTCTCTTCTCTTTACGTCCCATCGTGAGTTTCTTAAGTCAGGGACACAAGATGCGACGACAAGATATCTTAAGGCTTAAACTAATAGGAAGCTGAGGTAACAATCGAACAGATATGAAATCGAGACAAGATTGATTCGAGATTACGTACATTCGAGAGCAAGTCAACTTGATATCAGTTCAAATGGGAGAGCAGATTAAAATTTTCATCAATGAAACTCAAGCTCACGAGAAATAAAATAGTGATTAGCTGCAATTCAGACCTGATAGAATCTTTAACAGATAGAATCGACTTGAGTAGATGGACAGGGAGCGATTTGGAACAAAATTACGAACTGCCTTCTAACTAGGTAATGAGGCACTCGTCAATGTAAGGTACTGATAAAGAATTATTTTTTTTTTAATTTCACCTGATGGACCAAGAAATCGCTTAATACGGGCAAAAAAATCCTGATTTGTAAATACTACACTACGATGTGTCTGTGCAACTTAGTAATAATTTTTTTTATTTTATTGATGAAAGAAGGTGAAAGTGTCAGTCATTCTGCTGGAAAATAATTTTTTTTAACATTTTAAACACTGTTCAGTTTTTCTTCCACAGCTCTGAATTTCACAAATGTAACTATTGTCTACTGAAAGGCAGCTTCAATGTAGAAGCAAATATGTTTGGTACAAGTTCACAAAAGTTTTCTGTTTTTTAAACCGAAAACTATCAAATGCCACACATTGAAAATGTATCTTTTCTTTATTGAAAATCCAACTACTTGTTGGAAAGTTGAAGCATTACTATTAAAAATTTATTTTATTGGTTCAAGATCGAGTTCAAGATTCTTCTTTTTAGTTAAAAATTGAACTATCTTATAAATTTATCTTTTTATTCGAAAATGCAACTAATTTGATGAAATTTTTTGTTGATGAATGCAACTGCTTTTAATGTAAAATTAAAATCTTGTTTGGCTAAAAATTTGACTATTTGGTTAAAAATAATTATATTTGGTTGAAAATTCCTCTTTTTTGGTTGAACTCAACTGTGTTTTTATTTTAAATTAATATCTGTTTATTTAAAATATCAACTATTACATTTTTTGTTTAGAATTCATCCTTTTTGGTTGCAAATTCAACTACTTGATTGAAAGGTGAACTTACTGTATGAAAAATTTGTTTTTTTTTTTTGCTGAAAATTCATCATTTCAATTGAAAATTCATTACTTTGGTTGAAAATTCAAGTATTTGAAAGCTTGAACTACTTCAATAAAAATTTATCTTTTTGTTGTTGATTCAACTACTTGATTGCATTGTGAACTACATTATGAAAACTTCATTTTTTAGCTGAAGATTCATCATTTGACTTGAAAATTCATTTCTATGGCTAAAAATTGGAGTACCTGGTTGAAAATTAAACTACTTTACCAAACATTCATTTCTTCGGTTGAAAATTTGATTCATATGTTAAAAAATCGTCTTTTTTTGTTGCAGAACTAATTTTTTCATTGAAAATTTAACTATTCCATTCTTGATATAGAATTTATCTTTTCTAGTTGAAAATCCAACTATTTGATTGAAAATTAAATTTTTTTACTGAAAATTGATAATTTTTGGCCGAAAATTATTTTTCTTGGTTGAAAATTCATTTTTTTTGATTTATTGAAACCTTATTTTATTCTGACTGTTAAATTGACACGGTGCAGTGCTGCCAACCTGCAAGAGTATTTATTTCACTGAATGAATAAGTGAAATTTCACTGATTGCCAGTGACCCATTTCCAGCTATTTCAATCAGTGAAATATCACTGGCAATCAGTGAAATTTGACTGATTCAGATTTACAGAGTGGCTAGCGGCTGGTAAACCCCTCTCTGGAGAAGAATCCAAACGATTATAAGGGGTGTTTTTTCCAGACGTGTTGTCTGGCGTGGACATAAAGAATGTGTAAAAGTTGTGTCTATTCCTTGGTGGGGTTTGCTTAGTCATCTTGCTGAGCGTCCTTAAATTTCCTTCATGAACTACACATCGACAACAACTTTTAAATTCACTCAGAAAATCCGAAAAAGTTATGGGCGTGATCAATGTTTAAGGTTAGAAGGTGTGTATATAGGTATGGTTAGTGAATATGGTTCGGACTTTTTCTATAAAGTGTTTTGAGAGTACCTTGATCCTTATTCATTTAGAGGGTATAACCGCGAAAAGATCGTCGTCACATTATAATATACATATTACTCGCGTGTAATGTGTATATTATTCTAATAGGTACTTTTCGCGAAGGTGTATCTTATTTATGTGGTTATTGGGCGTGTTTAGGGGCGTGTAACATATAAGCTATGGGTTGTTCTTAAGAGGCGTGTCTACAGTATATTGATAGTTGTGTTTTAAAGAAAGTATGTTTGGTGGGCGTAGTTAGGGGGCGTGATTGTTGTCAAAATCAATTGATGTGGTAGGCGTTGCCTTAGCTGGGAGCACGTGTTGAAGAATTTAGGAGTTTTTGGTTTTTTGGATTGAGATGGGATGAGCTAGAAACTATTTCTAGATGGCTTGTCTACAGGGGCGTAGCTATCGCCGTATCAGCTGTATCAATGATACGGGGCTCCCTGGTGTATTTTCCTAAAAGGGACCCCCACGAAATTTTGAAACAGGGCCTTCTCAGAGCTAGCTACGCCACTGCTTGTCTATGGAAAATTAATAGGTGCTTTTCTAGCAGACGCAACTAAGAGTGGCGTCCCATGGCAGCGCCAATCTCGGCGCAAAACGCAAAACGTCAAATCAATAGATATTTCAACCAATGATATTCTCCTAGGTGCTTCCAAGTTTTTCTAAGGAAAAACGAAGACGATCCCATGAAAAAAGGCACCCCGCAGGTGTCTTACACTTGCTTTCCAGCATTAAAAACTGTCTTCAAATATCGCAATTTGCACGAAGAGAAAAAGAAGCACATACTTCTTTCAATTTAAAAATAATTACAAATAGTTCAACTAACTACCCCGAATTCAAATCACTTTATTATCTTCAGTAGAACTGAAGTTAGTTCAGTTGTATATTTTTCTACAAAAAACGAACAATTTGTTATATTTTGCAAATTTTTCAACAGCAGTTTGTTTAGAAATATTTAAAGTACCGCCATTCATTTTTTCAGATTTCTCCTATTTGTTTTTCAATAAAAAACTATGTTCCAAAGTTCACTGTCATTAAAACCTCTCAAATTTCCCTACTTTTTATCAGATTTTCAGGTCTGTAAGCTATAAAATTTTGTTTGGCATATTCGTTTCAGGCTCATTAACGTACAACATTTTGACCTTTGAAATTATCCTTCATTCATTGAGCTACTATTTTTCCTTCACTTACTTTTTTAACGTCAAAGCCAGAAGACTCGAATTTTCTCGCCGATAGTAGATGACATTGTAATGCACTATTCACAGAAGTAGTGTTAATAAGAACGTAGTGTATACAGATACGGCATTTTTTGCCGTATTTTAATTTTGTAGTACGGCATTTTAGTGACTGGTCACAGAAGAGTGATCTGTCACATCTCGAACCTCTTTTCCAAGTCTCCCTTTAACAAATACGAGTGTTAATGTTCACAGAAGAGTGATTGTGTGGATTCGTGAATCGAATTTGAAGTGCTGCGACCTGCTGGAAAATCCACAATTTAGTGATAAAGTGTATTATTAAGGGAATAGTGAAGTGATGAGCATTTCTTTAGTGTGCTTTTAGTGTGTTATGTTCTTGATTCTATGACACTTTGTGTGTATTTATAACTTAATATTCCTCATTTTATGGTAAAATAGTAAAATATTGTACTATTTTTCCAAAATAGCAAAAATATTATCGGAACAGAAAGTTCCTCATTGACACAAAAATTTGCCGGACTAGAAACTTTAAATACGGCAAAATTTGTCGGAGCTCAATACTCGACCTAATAAGAATTACTAGAGAGATCATCACAAAAATTGAGCTGATTACATGTAATTCATATTAACATTATCTCCATTTAACGTTTTGCCCCAGAAACATTAAAAAATCAAGATTATTACACGTTAATAAAACAGTTCGTAACTTGTGTCGGAGGCCTTAGCAGCATTCACCTGTTGTCCCCACAAGAGGACACCGTCGCGATTCCCGTGGAAGAGGGAATAGCGGCAAATGGAAAAGGCCGCGGAAAGGGTTCGCTCATTGTTGTTTGTCTTGCTGAATATTTTAATTGGACGCGAGACAGAGACAGAGGAACAAGGACTCAGATGGTGAGTCGTAAAAGGAGTGGAAGTAGAGGGGAGGAGGGAAGATAAGCGAGCGAGTCCGGGGCGCGTTATTTATCGTCTAACAATGCCAGCAAGACTGGTAATTAATTACGTTGTTTTGTTACTTTATATAAAGATAGCAGGTTGATAGGAGTTAACCGGCCTGAGATCAACAATGGTATACAATGCGCAATTAGCGGGTGCCTCTCGGAGAACAATGTGCAGTCAGACAGCCGCTGCGCTTGCGTGCCGCCAAGGTATTATAAGGGCAGCGATATGGGTGTCTCCAGTATATGTGCGACCTTTTCTGTGTAGAGCTATATACAGTCTTAAGCCAGCTTATGCGCTTTATACTTGCACACATACGCTGTAGAACGACAGGACATTAAAGAGACATTTGATCGCTTGACGGAGGATAAAAATTCTTTCCGATGTCAACAGACTTTGCAAGAGGGATGAGTTCTCTGAAAAAGAGATGGTTCTTAATCTGAGATGGATTACAAATTTTTAATTGTTTTTCTTTCTATTCTGATTTCAATTCCAATTTTGTATTTATTCAACCGAGAATTATATTACAAAATATCTAACTTTAAAACCTAGAATCCGATTAACCAGTGAACATCTGCAGGAGAGAAGTTACTAATAGACTATAAATTCTATGGATTATCTCACTAGGAATTAGCATCATTGTGTAATAATTGGAATTCAGAGTAAATCTTGAAACATTTCATGAAAATATGTTCGGAAAAAAGATAGTAATAAATATGTTGCGAACTCTGCAGTTTATCCTGGGTTGTTTAGGTATAGAAGTTAGAATAATAATACTTGAGTTAGAACGATTTTCTATGGAATACACGTATTATATTTTATTCTTATTTATTTCGTATAATAGAATTAGTCGCTTAATTTCCTCCACGAAATGACTTCCTGCTTCTCTGAGAAGAGAAAAATGTAAAGAAAGAATGAGGTAGGCAAATTTCCTGGCTAATATAATTAACGACAAAATAAATTTTGCGAGACACCATTTTCTCCAGGAATTAGTTCGCAATCAGGGAGACAAACTTTGTTGGATTTTGGGCACTTCAATACCTGCTGATAATCAAATATTTGATTTAAACGCTAATTTTAGACGTGTGAATAGAAGTAAAGGTTTGTGTTGTCATTCCAAGAAAAAATTGAATGAAGCACGTTACGCAACTTTACTGTTGTATTAAGGACGCAGAGGTGATAAAATTTCGCTCTCGACACGTGGGGCTTCGAGAGTTCTTTTTTATTGAGAAGACGACAATTAAGGTATATCGTCCTCTTTCGTGTAATTTAGAAAGGCTTTAGAAAGTCTCATCTACAGCTTAGAACAGAGCATGCGTCTCTAATCAATTATGCCTGGAATGACGAAGGAGATGAAGAGTGAGAAGGGAAGACATTATTTCCCTACCACCTGCGGAGATAGGAGAAACTCGGACATTGATGATTTATCTCTAGGGAAAATCCGATTGTTTTATTAGGTAATACAATTTTTACATTAATAGAAAACCGAAGATTTATATTACAGATGGTGAGAAAGGAACTTTTTCAAACATTATTTCATCGCCAGTTATGACGTAAATGGCATTGAAATTTTATTATGAAACAAAGATTAACACCAAAGTTTCATATCCTCTATACTGTCATTTTATCTTTTTTAATTAGTTACAAAAATTGACATACCCGGGAACAATTGCGTTAAATACCGGAAATTGAAGAATTTCCTAAACGATTCTGTATTGTTTGAGGGGCTTCAAACAAATCTAGTTGGAAGGGTGAGGGTCGAGGATGATTAGGGATAGAGTTATGAGTTGGGTGCTGAACGAGTCGCCTGAAGGCCGACGTCGGTGTCACTAGGTTTCTGGGCGAAAGTCCCTCGGTGGAATTCGACAACGTGTAAATCAATGTGTAGTATCGATCCGCCGTTTGAAATTCCTTCAAAGGTCGTTTACACCTACAGCTGAAAGATGTTATTCTTTGATGTCAACAAACAATAAAACATCAAGAAACAATTGTTTGGAAAATAATTAAGGTTATTGCATGAGATGGGTGTCTTTACATAAAACAATTCTCGCTTCATAACTTGTCCGGATTTGGATCCGATTCCCCAAAAATGAAAAAGAAAATGAAGATTGCAGTGAAATACGAAGTTTCTGTTTCAGATACTCTAATCCTAAACATCTTGACCGGACCAATCTCGAAAATCCGAGAATCCCATAAACCGTTCATTGGAAACTTGATTGTAAGGTGGAAGAGAGACGAAAGATAGGGAGAATGAGCCGACAATCGTTGCCCAATTAACTCCGGCGAGGGTTTCGGTAACGGCAACAATAACTTCTGGCGAGGGGTTGCGGTGCGAAGTCGAGGCGTGAGGGCAAGGCGACAACGGTCGAGTAGATTGTAGAAGAGGAGTGGAGAGAGAGAGAGAGAACGGAAAGGGGAATGATAAAGAGAAAGAGGGAGTGAGAGCAAAGGGATAAGGAGGGAAGAGACGACACGAGCGTGTCGCGGGTGTAGGTGGCGGTGGGGGTGTTGCTTGCTCGGTGGGGCGAGGAGCAGGAACACAGACGACACTTCATCAGCTCCAACGGCAGCCAGCATTGTCATTTGTCCCAGGATACACGCTCCTCCGCTCTCTACCCCATACATCGTTAGCCGCCCAGATTTCTCTTTCTCTCTCCCTTTCCCTTCCTCTCTTATATTTCTTCTCTTCAGATCGCATACTGTTGTACATCCTCCAACGTACGCTCTTTAGAATTTCGCCCCCTTTGTCTCAACCTTTAACATCCAACAACCATCTTCAGCTATGTTTCTATGTGGTTGACCTCCAACTTTTCACAAAACACCCCTTCCCGTCATTATTATACTTTGGTGAAAGAAGACATTGTCTCGTGAGTGATAACGATGTACTGGCATGTGGAGATTTGATGGTGATGATGCTACTGATGATGTGATGTTAATTTCACATTAGTATGGTTGTTTGGAAATGTAGAGTGGTAAAGAGTAGTTAGGAGTCAGGCAAGGAAATCATGACCTTTCCAGAAATGATTCTAGTAATCGTAAAAACTAAGTGGAATAGATTATATCAATAAAATTGTTAAGAAGAAGCGAGAATATGGAGAAGTGCCTGCTCCCAAGTTGAGGAAAAACTATAAATCGCAAAAGTTTTTGAACTTGGGTAGAACAGTGTCTTTTATCTAGACATTACTTCTTGATGTGAAACATGATGAATTTGTATTTACGAGCTTTTGCTGATGATACAAATAAATAATTTAAATGAATGTGGCCCCATTTTTATGATAAAAAAAAGATATGCAATAGTATCCAAGTTAAGAAAAACCCATTCCTAGTTATCTTAGAGCTGCACAAATCGTGTTTTCACCACGTCGGAATGGTCGCTTCTACTTTGCTAATGATGTTCGTGAAGACTTCAAAAATCATGATGATAGACCCATAAATCTCAAAAATCGTACTCAAATCATTAAAAAAATTTGGAACTACAAGTCGAAATTAAGACTGATAACCCAGACGCATAACTCGCTGTGGAACTAAAGTTGAAATTTCTCATTATTGATCTCTCCTCATCAAAGTTGCACAACTTTAGCAAACCTCAGGCATCAATCGCGGTAAATCCGGAACAGCCGGACCGGATTTGCATCCAAATAGACTGGGATCCTTATGGCAGTGGAGTTTCGGATAATTGCAATAATTGTCGCAACAGCATTGTCCGGACATACAGGGACCTAACGGTACTCTTGGAGAAGACCGGCGCCCGACGTCCTTGCATGCGGAACAAGTGGTCGCTTGATTCTCGGCTGATTGTTCCATTCTGAGAGAAGCTACATCCCCGACACATACACACACGAAGATACAGTGGGAAAAGGCACATACAAAGTTCGCACCTTCGTCGCACGATGCTTCCGCCCAAATTCCACCCCCATAGAGAGATATAGTCGTCAGGCTAACCAATACCAAGAATCGTACGTGCGACCATACGAAACAGAGACAGTCCGAGATAACATACAGTAACACCAGCTTCCTGAGTTTCTCTTCGAATGTCCAATCTATTCAATGCCAGTGGCGTAATTCTCAATTTTAGTTGCTTTTACGATTCTTGATTCAAGACAGTTTTGGAATTCGCCCTGTTTACTTTATTGTAAAGGATGTTCTCAAATAGAGGTTATAACAGAATGTATAAATTAGCTTTGCCTCGTGCGCCTTTCGAAGAAGTTTAGAAGGTTAGAATACAATTTTGAAACAATTATTTTAGCAATATGTTGCATATTAGCTTTCAGATGGAAGGCTGCAACACTTGTTATGAAGATATAGATACAATTTTGAAATTAGACTTGTAGTGAAAGTATACTGAATCATCAATATAATTCCCATAAGGGCCCTTTAAAGGATTTTCCAAAAAATTGTAAATGTAAAGTTTGAAGTGAGTCAAATTTCCTGCTTACGCCACTGATCGTACTAACAACCCCCGATGTTGGCGACTAACAACCCCCACGTGAAAACGAAACAATCATCGATTCCTTCATACGTGATTGCCCGTATTGTCTGCTTCGTGTGTCGAACAATAGACCTCGGCGATGTGATATCCCTCTCAAGATGTCAGTCCAGAGTCGACAAAGTTAGGTGTTACTAGGTCAGGGGTTGAGAGGAGGAGTAAAGTTTCACCTTCACTCTGACAATTATCTACTTCTCTAAAGGTTATTCAGTTACCTTTTCTATTGAATCCTCCAATCTTTACGTGATAATTATTTCTCTTTCGTCTTGGAAACATTGATTGTCATCTTGAACATTATTTAAAAAATTGTTTTGATGTAAAACTGAGGCAAGTTATGAAGTAATGGGACAGACTTTTGAATAAACCTCCATCCTTTCTTCATATCTCCAAGGATTTTTAAATGGATTTAATTTGTGCTGTGTCAGGTGCTGTGGATCGTTAGGCCTAATACATACGCATAAAGGATATCGTGGTCAATTTTCGAAACGTTCCATATCCGGGCGATGCCTGATCCTAATATGGTAATGTGTATAGCTAAGAGGCCACTTTGATTGAGCATATCTCAATGTACGTCAGATTCTTTGGCATCCAGAACTGTGTGCGCTGAATATAATGTGCGGTAGTTAGTAAACCCAGATGGATGAAGCCTCAGGAACAGTAGAATCGACGAAGCCCCTCATCGAGTGTATGTAGGTAGAACGCGATGCAAGAAAACACAGACTGCTACCATTCCTGAATCCGAGCACGGTAGCTGACTACGTCCCGACAACTTGATTAATAGCCTTAATTAAGATATTTAATTGCTTTTTACTTTTATTTCCGATGTTGGGCTATAATGGCGGCAATGTCGCGACAGTCGAACGCATTCTATGCCGTGAGGCGCCTCAGGAGCTGAACTTAAGAACATAGGTGTATACACGTCATATACTATAATGCCCTACGATAGCGAACCACTTATGCTACGTCCACACGCGATGTCTCCTTTACTCTCACTTGCATCACACATAGATAAATCCCTCTTTTGAATGCAACAAAACTATTTTTAAACTTTATTATTAATTACATAATCAGGTTTCTTATTTCAGATATTAAAAAACAATTGTATTCAAATTAGAGATCCTTACTGGGCAACACACTTAGTAGATGAGTCTGCTCACATAATTGTAAAATCTAATAAATTGGCTTGTGAAAAAGGTACCAATCAAAATAAGATCCCAGATAACATTGCACTAATTTACTGGATGTGAGACAAATCAGTACTCAAGTAACTGCTTCCCTTTAAAATTTTCGGAAGTCCAAATAGGGATGAAAACAGTGGAAAAGACCACACTCGAGTTCTAAAAAAGTCGATAAACAATCCTACGGAGAAATTCTTTCTTGGGACAAAAGTACTAGAAAAGTCTTACTTTTTTTTAATTCTTACTAAGCCATATTCTTATTTCGAAAAAATTTAAAAAATAGTTTTGTCGTTCAAAATTTTCCTTGAGATAAAAGTTCTATAAAAGAACCGTGAAATATTTGTTCTGGAACAAAAGCACTAGAAAAATCCCATTATAACATTTTTTTTATAACTTTAAATTGTCTTCTAATATTTTGAAAACAATGCTGCCGTTGTCAGTCCTGCTGTGCAAAATTATTAGTAAAATCCCATTCAACTCGTCTTTTCAAGTCCGAATTCATGTCGCAAATGCGTTTAAAAACAATCCTGTCAGGAAGGATTTGGTCAAAAATGTACTAGAGACTTCCAATTTAATTTTTTTTTCATTCCCCCAAGTGCAAATGTATGGTTCCAAAAACTTCAAAAATAGTCCTGCTGTAGAGAAATATTTTTGAGATAAAAGTAGTAGAAAAGTTCCACTTGTTTTTTAAATTCTTACAAAGCCAAGTTCATATCCCAAATAAATTAAAAAACAGTTCTGCTCTGCAAAATTTTCTTTGAGACAAAAGTTCAATGAAGGATTCCACTAAATTTTTTTAAACATTGCCAATTTCATAACCATGTTCCAAAAACCTTCAAAAAAAGTCGTTCCGCAGAACTTGTTTTCGAACAAAAGCACTAGAAAAGTCACTCTTAATTATTTTTCGAAATTTGTACAAGTGATCTCATTTCAGCAGCATTTTTTCATGACAAAAATACCATAGGCACTCGTACAAAATTTTGAAAAAAAATAGAATACAATTTTTACACGCCAGGATTGTTTCTGAACTTTTGAGGGACATGAATTGGGACTTTCAAGAAATGACCTTTCCGGTCCTTTGGTGGGATGTCATACATACATTTGTCTGATAAGATCAAAATATTACAAGTGATGGAGGATTCCAAGCGAAATGCATCACTTTCTTCCTTTCGTATCTTGAGATGTCGATGCCAATGAAGTAGGAAAAAATCGAAGATAATCTCAGTTTGTAAAGTAAAGAAATAGCGTCAAGCCCGCGATTTGTATGATCGAATACAGAACTCGATTTTACTTTGCTGGCTTGGCCGAGTTGCGGAAGTTACCTCTTACTTGTCAGATTGGCATGCGCGCTACGCGCGGAACTAATAACGGCTTTAAGCCAAGGTAAAGTTCGTTCCCAACTCATATCCTGAGGCGTCAGTCAGCTTCTTTAGACTAGCGGAAATTTGAAAAATTGCTTTCTATTTGCTTCGAGCCCTCCACAAGCTTCAAAATAACTCCAACTTTTTTTACCCATCCAAAATTAAAAAAAGATTCTGATACATGTGTAATACAAAATACAAATGTAGTTCAATCTAGCATCATCAATATCCACGTCGTTGATAATATCTGAATAAATTTATGATAATTAAAACATATGAAGCTTTGCTTGTTCCTTTCTATTTTTTCATCGAAGTTAGTGAAGGCGTATATCAAATACCGCGATACTAGGTATTAACTGTAATTCATGTTACGAGTGAGAAATGAAAAACGGTTTATTAATGGCATCTTATCAACCTTTATCAGCTTCATATATGCTTAATTTATGTTCCGGTTCTTGAATCTCAAAGTTATTGACGACAAAAGGTTAATTCCCCTCACTGAGAAGACAACCAGGGCATCGAGTTATAAGGCCAGAAGGAACGAGTCTGAGAGGACAGGTTGCTCTTCTCCAGTCCGATGACCGGAGAAATAACTTCAATCCTAAAAAGACAATACAAAACAAAATCAGATCTTCATACTCTTCCTTATTCAAATAATATATCAAATAAATGCAAGCAATAAGGAGGTTTTCCCACGGATATAAATCTTAAGTCTAATAGATCTAATCTACCGCCGATAATCAATAAGGATTATAATTTGTAAGCAACACGTATTTTTACAAGAACCAAAATGGAATATTGTATTTAGCTGACATTTAATTGTCATTTGAATATGGAGCTTTCACTAAGAAATTAAGATTCACCGGATCAGGTGATACGTCCCTTGCCATAAATCCGTAGTACTTTACGATACAATGAAACTCTAATCCCAAGAAGATAATACAAGATAAAATCACTTCTTTATACTCTTCCTTGTCCAAATAATATATAAAATAATTGCAAGCAATGAGGAGTTTTTCCCACGGATGCAAAACTTAAGTTTAATAGATATAAACTACTGCCGATAATCAATAAAGATTATAATTTCTCAGCAACAACCATGTTTACAAGAGCCAACATCGAATATTGTATTTAGCTGACATTTGGTTGTCCATTAAATATTCAGTTTGCACTAAGAAATTAAGATTCGCCGGATAAGGTGATACGTCCGTAATCGTAAATTGGCCGTACTTGACGATAAAATGTACCCGAAAAAAGGTTAGAAAATTATATTACGACCCGTTGCGTTGTGATATACACGGCTGGCTGTCTCCTCGAGTGGGTGAAATTATTATTGCAATATGAATGAATACCCGAGCGAGCGCGGGAGGTCGACGATATTAGAGATATTATAAACGCAGAGTGGTTATGCATCACAGGGAATTACCTTTGGCTAGGCAGTGTCGGTGGAAAGGTTAATGATTAAGAAGTAACTAGTCAGAATGGATATCAATCATACGCAGCACGTGTCCGATTATCCTTAACCAAACGAAACCACGTTAATCATATTCTATCGCTTTCCATTAACCATCTTTCCATCTTTCGTGGTATGGTCCTAGCTTTTATTGCGAAGACTCGTTACTGCGGTTTTATCATTATCCTGTTTGACTTAACCCTTCGTGGCCTTTTTGAAGATGAGGGAGGGCGAGAACCTAACAACTGGTCTCACGCAAAGAGGATGCTGGGAAACAAGTAGACGAACTTTTACAAGGGTGCCCACTAAATCTACGCACTAAATTGACAGACCGTTACGTGAAAATTAACTTTGTACTTAAACAAAAATTAATGTATCCAAGGGAATGTTTTTCTTTTCTTTGTACCAAGGATTTGTTTACTTTATCATACCATTAAGCCATTTCTCTTTCGGGGTAGGCATGACTCGCTCGGTTGGAAAATAGTAGTGTCGGGAAGGAGTTTGATCTATAATTTTCGTGTTATTTATTTAAATAACACGTTCGTTCCACAACACTGCTCCGACCCAGGCTGCTGATCAATCTTTCTGGCGATCACCCCAAGTGAAGAGCTTCACAAGGTTGTTATGTGAGGTTCCCCACTTGGGTCCATAAGCATACAAGGTCTTTTGTTTCAGGCGTCATTCACTCTACTCACATTCTTTTTATAAACTATTTGTCGCCACACTTTTCTGTCCTGGCATACTTCTCTAGCTTCCTTCACGTCCATGCATTTTTTCATGCAAGCTCTCATGTTTCTATGGCTTCTTATGTCTTTTCGGATTAAGGTCTCATTCACACATTCTAACCATTCTTTCCGCGGTCTGCCTCTGGGCATACTGCCATTTACTTTACCTTTATACATTTGTTTCGTTTGACGTTCATCTTTCATTCTTTCAACATGTCCGAACCATCTTAACTGATTTCTTTCACATGTGTCAACTATTGTCCCTTTTGCACCACATTCTTTGAGGATTATTTCGTTTCCCACTTTGTCCATCAGTGTTTTCCCGCAAATTGTGCGCAGAGGTTTCATGCCAATCGCGTTAATTTTACTCTTATCCTTTTCTTGACAGGTCCATGTCTCGCTACCGTATAGCACAGTCGGTACAAATATAGAATTATGTATTGCCATTTTAGCTTTTTTTGATATATTTTTACTTCTGAGAATGGACCCTGCCCTACCATTAACCTTCTGACCCTCGTTTATGCGTCTATCTAGCTCCCCATCTTTCTTCCCGTCACTAGTGAATAGGCTACCTAGATATATGTACTTATCAACTTGTTCTAATTTCTTATCATTTAGGACAATGTTGCACATTGTTTTCTCACCTTTTCCTTCAAACACTATGATTTTTGTTTTATTTACGTTAATTTTGAAGCCCATGTTTTTCATGCTTGTATTTAGTTTGCTCAACATTCTTTGCAAGTCTTCGATTGATTCTGCTATAACAACCTTGTCATCTGCGAAAGCTAACCCACGTACCCTCACTGTCTCGAGATCTACACCTTCTTCGTCGAAGAGGGCCATTCTAAGACACTTGTGCATAAATATGATAAATAGACATGAGGAGTTGAGAAAATATTGTTTAGGACAAAAGTCATGCTTTGACTCAAAGAAATCATTTCTTTAGTGATATTTCTTTGATATAAAGAAATATTTTCTTATTTTAATGAAACTGATTCTGTGAAGTGATAAATACTTATTTAAAATAAGTAATTTATTTATGTGTGGATCAAGTATTTTAGGTTTCTTTTAGTGATAGTAATATTATTTACCGCTAAATCATTCTAGTACTGACTGTTCTTGAAATATTTTGGGAAGTTTTGTTTTTCCGTGGAAAAATTATAGTATTGAAATAATATTATATTAAACTAAAATCATTTTAATTAAGATTACATTAAATTGTGAACAAATAGTTTTCAAATTTTGCATTTCAACTATTCAAGTTTTTTTAACAATGGTGGTACTTTTTTAGGTCAATGGAATATCTGCTTGGTTTTAAGCTATGCTTATTTTGATAAAGCACCTTGTTTTTAAAATAATTCCCTCTTTTCTTTCAGTAAAGGACTTAGTTCCTTGAATCAATTAATATTTTATCAAATTTCTTACATGCTTATTCTGAACAATACATTGGATCTTTGGAGCACAGAAATATATACTCCTATTAAAAAACCATTCCTTTGCTTCCAAGAAATATTCAGTAACATTTAGGGCATTTGAAGAAATGTTTTATACGACGCATTTAGTACTACAATTTCTTTGAATCAAGTAAATTTTCTGCGATTCAAGATATTTGTGTTTCTATATATACAGAGAATCTCTGCTTATCTATTTCAAAAATCGCTCATAAAGTTGCTGCTTTTAAAAGTTCTACCAAAATGATTACAAAATTATTATACAAAAATTTCTAGGGATGAATAGTATTTGGGTGAAAATCAAAAAGTTGACATAAGGACTCCATAAGAAATAATTATTTTAATACAGGGTTTTATTGGCCTCATTTTCTTCCAATACACACAATACAAGTTAATAAGAATGCTCTTTTCGAGCGTCTTTTTATAAATGAAATGGGTGTAGTCTAGACAAACGAGGCGTAGTCTATGTGTAAAAGATGTGACTTAGTTTACTTATTCAAATTTAAGAAAAGGATAGTCATTTGAATAACATGGCCGGGATCTATATAAATGGGGATGTTTTTCGATCAAAAGTGTTGCAGTATGGATAAAAAAATCGTAGCTTAGATGAAGTAAGTGTAGGAATGAAAGACAATGAAGCTTATGATAAAAAAAAGGGCGTAGTCTAAATAAAAATGAGCTGGTTCTCATCAAAGAGGCGTGGCATACGTGAAAAGGAAATCTCTTGGATAAAAGAACTTCCTGCAGATTAAAAGGACGTCCCCTAGTTTAAACTGGTGTTTTTTAGAGAGATACAGAAGTCTTGTTTAGGTAAACAAGAATGCCCTTCAATAAAATATATTATAAAAGGGACGTGTACTAGGTAAGTTCAAATTTTCAAAAGTTTGTACTCATTTTAAAGGCTCGTGGTCCAAGTGAAACGTTCTCCAGATTAGGAGGGCGTGTTCTTGATAAAAATACAGATAACACAGATGAATATGGATTTCCTTCTTAAATATAAAAATGGGCGTATTGCAAATGAAAAAGGCACGCCTTAAATTATATATTCGTGTTCCACATAAAATGGGTGTGTTGTATATAAAAAAGGATTTTCCTAAATATAAAGACTGCATAGTGGGCTGCGATACCACCAAAAGTGGCCAAAAACCAACGTCAAAGTGATTAAGGGAACACTGTTTTTCATAGATGAGTTAAAAAAGAATCTTTACCAAATTTCATGATATTTATATTAGACCTCTTAATTTTAGAGCGTTATGAATGAATGAAATGTTTTTTTGTTGTTATTCCGGTTGTTTTAAAAAAAAGTTCTGAAAAACTCGTTCCTAATGACTAAACACTGTAAAATACCCGAATAATAAAATTCTCAATTAATACAATTCCCGAATCGGAATATTCCCGATCGATTTATAATATTAACGAATTTGAAAAATACCGAAATAAAATTACCGAATTATAAAATATTCGAACTCGAAAATTCCCAAATTTAAATAATTGAAAAAGGCTATGTCTATTCGTCCCAAAAAAATGGTGGAGTTGGAAAAGGGGATGGACTATAGTCGTCTCGAAAATTTGGGACGAATAGCCAGGCTTATGAAAAATATTGGACCAGTCATCCCGAATTTCGGGACAACGAGGCACTTCGATTAAAAAGTTTTTTGAAAAATAAATATTATTTATTTATTAAAAATACAATGAAATATTTTTTTCCAGAATGTTTTTTTGATGCTTAAAGTTTCTAAAAATTATTGTTTGAATTAAAAATAATAATAATTCTATAAAAATTCTCCCTCAATGAACTCCGAACCTAATAATATTTTCCAAACAAACTTTGCAGGATTAAATTCAGCACTGGTTTATTTTGAAGGTTCTTTTCATTTATTTTTCAAATTGATAATTCGATTTTTTGAGAACAGTTTTTGTAATTAAAAAAATTTTCCTTTTATAAAAATATTCGATTATTTTATTCTTAACAAATAAATAATATTGATCAAAATTCGTGAATTTTACAATTCTAGAATTGTCTTGTTCGGATATTTTATAATTCGGAAATTTCCTGTCGGGAATTTTCAAATTCGGGAATATTGTAATAATGAAAGGCAATTTTTGTAGGTGTTGGAAATGTATTATTTTTTAAATATTTCCGCGTGTTGATATTAGTTTAAGAAAAGGACTCGAGGTGGCGTGACGTATGAAAGAGTAGCGTCAGATGATTGACCGCGACGGTTGAGATAAGATCGTTTTTTGTTGTGAACGTGTTTCTCTTCGGTTTCTTTGAAATAAAGAGTCTTTTTCGTCCTCCAAGATGTCAAGTAGTAATTATTTCTTATTTTTACCCCCTATCGTAAAGGATTTAGAACATAGTGGTGGCACTCCCATGTATTGTCTTGAAGACTTGGCTTCCAAATCAGCGCCATCTAGCGGTTCCCCCGGACACTATAAGTAAATGAACCTACAAATCCCTGACAGCAATTGTTTCCAAGCTCTGCTTCCCCCAAATTCTCGTAAATATTAAATTTCACTTAATTTCTTGTAAATAAAATTGCATAATTATCAAAAATGATAAATATACAAATATTTTCCATACGTAAAATATATATTTAAATACTAGAAGTATGATTTGTTTTAATAAAAAAGGATTAATTGGCTTTACATTTGAGATTATGTCTTAGAATAATATTTTTTATTTCTCTAACAAAGAAATTTTTATAAACGACAAACTTTGCTTGAAGAAAAAAACCTCCTAATCTCTCAAAAAGACTTTTATTTATATCATTTTTAATTTATTTGTTACTGTTTCGAAATATGAAAACAACAAAGTAACCTCAAATCAAGCAAATGGTACTTTATTTTTTTCAATTCAATACTTACCAATCAACACATTTCCCTACATCATCACAAAATAGTGCACACAGTACGTATAACAAGATACACAACAAAACTTCCAGAAAATTTTATACAACAAGGTTAACACAACAAATTCAATTTGACACTTCGACTAATTTCCAATTTCGAGATTTCGAAATATTTGAAAATATTATGGTTGCACATGCGCATTGCAATGTACTGACTCTCAGCGCCACCTAGCGGTTCCCCCGGACACTAAAACATAATGCCTTCAAAACTATTGGGATCTGAAATACAACGATACGCCAACTGGTCGTCAGATGTAGTACTAAAATAACGGGGTCGTATTCGTCGTATTACAGGTTTTACTACATGATCCATTTGAATTTTATAATAAAAATTATTATTATATTAATATTTCGTTCGGTTTAAAGCAATATAATAAATAAGAAATTTAATTAGCACCAGAAGACAAGTTTGGATTCATGTATTTGGGCCTCATAAAGTTGAAAAAAGCGTTTTTTTCCTTCTTGTCTTCATTAGACATATCATCATATCTTTAAAAAATAATGATTTTCTAACTGGATGCTACTATTTTCTTTTACTTTAATATAATAACACATGTGAGGAACAACTTAAAATAAGTAATTATATCCAATTTATATCCAAATGATGAATTATTATCGTCGTTATTATATAACACATAACCTAAAATTATGCTATGTTCCGTATATCACTCATTTATATTATTTTAAGTAAAATCTCACTTTCTACTTGATTAAGGTATTTTGATGTGAAGAGTGTACTAAAACTCACTTACAAATAGAAAATTTTCCACTTTTCAAGGATATGTGTCAATGTATTTATCGTAAAAACTATATGAAAGCTACTTTTTTTACGTTATGAGAGGGTTTGAAATTTCCACAGAAAACATAATTCATATTCCTTTATAATATATTTTTAAAGTTTCTAAAGTACGACTACCTAGCCATGCTCAACCCTCTCCTTAAACAGAGCCTTAAATAATAAAAAAAAAACATTTTTCACGAAAACAATACACTGGATGACGATTCCATCAACTTATAATTGATATTTGTTCTAAATTTATAATATGTCCAACGTGCACAATTTTTTTTCCTTTCTTAAAATGTCTACTGTAAACATTTTTGCAGATACTGACTCCCAGTTCTTCGAAATAATTGGAAAATAAATAAAAACCTCTTCGCATCGCATGTAATAGAGGTAAAGTGACCCCGTTGTTGCCTTCATATTGCCTATCACGTGACGCTGTGACGTCATGATTTCAGATCCCAATACATGGGAGTGCCACCACTATGATTTAGAACAGTAGGCTAACTGCAGGGGATCAAAACAAAAACTGCGTGTGTGAAATTTAAGTTTCTTAAATACTGCTCACCTTAATTGATACGAATATATAAATAAATTTGTGATTTCAATTCGATTATTTGAATTGCGATTTTGAATTTGTAACTTTCCACGTCAAATTCGAAATCACTTCCCTCAAAACCCCCCTTGTACTAAGTTTCATACAAATATGTGAACATTTAGAAATTTTAGGCGCCATATTGGATCTGCCAGTTTGAATTCATAACTTTTGAGGCCAAATTCTAAATCAGCGACCTCGAAAACCCCCTTGTACTAAGTTTCATACGAATATGAAAAAATTAAGAAATTTTAGGCGCCGTGTTGGATCCGCCATTTTGAATTTATGAATTTTGACGTCAAATTCGAAATCAGCTACCTCAGAAACCCCCTTATACCAAGTTTCATATAAATCCAATAAAATGTTGAATTTTCGCTACTTTTAGCGGTCTCCCAGCCCACTGTGGACAGGCGTGTTTCAACTGAAATGGGGGTGCTCTACGTACAAATGACCACATTCCAGGCAAAAAGGGCCAAGTCCCGATAAAAGCTGTATTAAGAAAGAGAAAAATTATGGAAGGTTTTTTGATTTAATATGAATATTTTTTTAAAAATTATATCCAGAATATTAAATTAAGAAATCTAATGTTTCCTCCAAATTCATAATGGAATGGGGATTATAAGAGGATACACGAAGTGCATTCCTCAAAGGAACCACGTAAGGGGCTTATAGGGGAGGGGGAGCGTTTTCAGTAGTACTAGTCAACCTATTGTGTAGTCAAATTTTTGAAGGTTCTTAGTAATTCAGGTCAGCGTGTAATCAGCTGATGGTTGCAGCAGATGAGATTAATGGGAGATTTCAGTAGTACAGGTCATTATTAATCCAGCCAACTTTGAAATTTTTAATTTAGAGGCCAAAAACAATTATTCTTTCCCATTGTCTTATAATAAAGTTATTATTTCGAAATGTATTCATATTTAAAAAAGAAATATTCCTGAAAATGATGAAGTGCTTTTTCTTTACGCATCTGATAGTTAATTGCCAACGGCGATACCACTCTGGAAACACCATTTCTCGTAAGATCACTGAAGTTAAGCATTGTTGGGCGCGGTTAGTACTTGGATGGGTGACCGTTCAGGAATACTGCGTTGCTGTTGGCCCGTCGTGGGTGTGGTGGGCCCACATTGGTAGTAAATATCCACCTAGAAACACTACCCGAATCGGGTAGTGAGGCAATGAACTTTCGAGTTCAAACTGCTAATCAATTTTTTTTTTTTTTTTTTTTTTATCTGATAGTTAATTAGGTTTCAGATGGATGCCTGGCACACCTTTTGTTGAGAATTCAATCTTTCGAAATATATTAAAATCTATTAATATAAAGCGGGTGTAGGCAGATAAATAAAATATAAAAGATATTTTGTTTCAACATAAATAAAAATTTATTTTTATTGAATAGTTTCTCGATGTTTTATCAAATTTTTTCCAGAGTTAAAACTTTTGGAACATATTTAAAATTGTGAAAGAATATCTTCCAGCACTTTTGTTGTCATAAATGACGAACACTGTCTACATTCTCCACAAGTTGTTCAGTAGTTACATCTTTCAGTATATTTGATAATTTTTGTGCAATGATTGGAAATTATTTTCTGGATTAGCTTAGAATAAAATTTGAAACATTTTATTCTATAAATGAATGCTTTTTCAGAATTTTAAGTCACGTTAATCATATAAATATTGTGTAGTACAAATTTTAATGAGGATATTTCTGGTAAATACTGCAAGCAATTTCAATATTCCTACTGGCCTAGGAATATCAAAATTTCTCATGAATTCTCAAACTTGCAGCTGATGACAGCTAGACTCTTTAAAAAGAATGCTTAACGATTCTTAGAACATTAAGTAGCACATCGTAAATCGCTAATACTTTACCCGTCACCACCTAAGTGGCGCCGTCCACGCCTCTATTATGAAATAAATTTATTTACAAATAATTGGCGAAACAGCCTTTAGAATTTACAACCAGTCCCCCTCCCTCGTAAACACGTCGTAAATCCTCTTCCGTCGAAGAAAGCAATGCGAGAGAGAAGGTGAGGAAAGCCGCGTAAGAAGCGCGAAGCAGTGCTAATTACCGCTAAGCGGCGCTAAACCTATTTTCCCCCCTTGACACCTGAAAAACTTGCCCTTATCGTCTACTCTACAGTACTGGTACCTCGCTATTCCTGAAACTGTTTATAAATTGTTCTTAACAACCACTGTTTTCTTGGTTTTACGACCCTGAAGATTTAATGTCGAATGCACTTAACGGCTGATTCAATTAGAAATCACCGCGAAGCGTCAAGTACTAAAGATAGCAGCGGTATTGAAGGGAACACATGGAAGGTGTATGTACTTTATGTCAAGATTAATAATAATTTATCGCCCCTTTCGGCAGTCGATGCCTCACTTTCGCAACGATCGTGTTTTCAGTACAAAACGGGGCTTTGCGCAATCTATAATCGACAAGGAAATTTCTGCCTTCATTTTTGAGGTCAAGATACTTCATGAGGTATAAATACAGCTTTATCTTAGTTTTGAATAAAAATTTGTTTTATTTTACAAAGGTGCTCTTGGTTTGAAAATCTGCGATATGTTTATACAAGCGGATGCTCAATTTGAAGAAGGAATTTCAGCCTTTGTCATTAAAATTGTCTAACGAATACGTCTATCTACTTTGAATGGGATTCTCGTCTATTTCTCTGGTATATTTTGAATTATGGCCCCCTCTGGAAACCGAGAGAGAGAGAGAGAAACACAAATTCCAATTGTGGATTTAATATTGTTTATTTAACTCAATATCCGGGAGCTTATACAATCAGGCGTCGTTACGATGTAGCGCGCCGTATGCCATAGTGTTTGGTAATTGTGTTTCCATGCTCGGAAGGTTGGGAGTCTGCTGTTAGAATCTCCCAGAAGCCCACGATCGATCTTAACCTAGGAGAAATCTTTATTTTGAAATAAATAAATAAATTGTCAGAAATTTACGGAAGGTGAACTCCAAATCTCCTTCTTCCTGTATTTTGATTTTTCGTTTAAACAAAAAACATGTATAAAAAAAATTTCCAAAATATTAGAGCTATTGAGAAAACTGAGATGTTCTTCATCTTTCATATTATTTATTCCTGTTGGCAATTTTTGTCCGATCACAATATAAATAGAGGAAAATTTCTCAATTGACTTTGCGGAACTTCAACATAAAAGCTTGTCAGGAGGAGTAAATTTCACTTTTGTACGAGTTTTACCCTGGTTTACGGTATATCTATAATACAGAATTATCTTTTATTAAAAATACGCTAGTGTCATGATGATTCAGTGTTCAGGACTTAGCACCATGCCCTTTCGTCTTACTTTCACTATACTAGGATCGAAGATGTCATTCGCGTCAAGGGGTTTAAGATTTTCCTCGTAAAAATATGACTTGGCTCGACAAGGTGTTTGGCATATATGAATTCAGTGGCGCCGATTTTGTTTGAAACATCTACTTTCTGAAATAATGACTATCATGCTCTGGTCCAATTCACGGCACAGAAGCTGTGAAGATAAAATACAATATTTCTCACAAACAATTCCACAACAATAGTGAATTTGCATACATCATGAATATGGAAGCTAATCATTTAACCTTTTAGGGGACGCTTAATTGACTTTATTTTTAGATGAAATTCAGAGAAAAATTTGGGGGTTCGGCAATGTTGCGACTGACGTAAACCAATAGAACTCTTTTTGAGGGTTCCTTTTAGTTTGCAGATATCCGATAGGTGACGATATGAAAAATATATGCAGACGGTAAAAATTGACAACATAACCTTAAAAACTGTCACACCTCAAGTATATTCTCTTCCTTTCAAGAAGGACTAATCTATCTATAATTTTAGTTTCTCAATTAAATTTTTCCCAATTGAATATTATTAAATTTGTATTGTAACGGTAAAGGGACATTTTAAATGATAAAAGAAGGTTATTTTTAGCAGCAAATAGCTTTACATCAAATATTTCTTAATTTTGCTTCGCGTGGCCATTTGATGTATTACGGCATCCAGACACAGTGCAATATTTGCCCCTATAAAGTCTGACTTTTCGTGTTAAAATAACCTCAGATTTTTTGCAGAAAAAAATGGTTTAAGGGTCCCCCAAATCAGTGTTTGCCAATAAAATTTTTATTTTATTTAAATAATCGCAGTTTGTATATTTTTATTTCAACGTACGTACAGCATACTCTTTTAAGTGAAATACATCCCGAGTCGAAATTTTAGCCCTATTTAAGCCCTGCATAGTTCCAAATAGAACCTACTTTAGGCCTGCCTATCCCTCTATGTCATCTTTTGAACCCCGTTGGACCTGATTTAGCCCTCTTTAGTACCTCCTATGATTCTCACTTGTATATTTTTAAGACCTCTGCAAGACGTACATATTCACAATGAATTTTATGTATTTAAATAAGACCTCTTTAAGACCTACGTAAATCTGTAGGTTCTCTTTTAGCCCTCCTAGGACCTATCTCTACGGTTTTCGTATTTGTATAACTTAATTGCATACTTATTATTATTGTTTTATTTCCTTAATTCGTCACTGCATAATAAGAATAGTTAATAATAATTAGGCAGAGTTAAAAAGGTGAAATATATCAAGTTCTGGAAATTTCAGCCTAATTACACATTTTTCGATAAAAAAATAAATATATTGAATCAGAAATTGATATAGTTAGTATCAATATATGAAGTTATAATTTTTCTGAAGTACAGTGTAACTCCCTTCGCTTTTCTCTCTGAAGTTGCGTCGTTTTTGCGTCGTTTTATCAAAAATTTCAGTTTAGTTAAAATATTTCGTCGTGTATTTTGAGATACAAGGATACAATCGAACTGTCACATTTTCCGCAAAAACAACGGAAAATCAATGATATTGCGACAATTTTGTGGAAGAATCAAAAAAACTGGTGAACAAACTAAATCGCAAGCTAAAATACTCGCCATCAGTGGTAAGTATATATATATATATATATATATATATATATATATATATATATATAT